>CAUYPK010037770.1:0-54306 GCA_963574355.1 Loris lydekkerianus | reverse complement strand
TTTAAGAAATGTCCCTTCTATACCAATTTTCTTAAGTGTTCTGATCATGAAGGGATGCTGGATATTATCAAAAGCTTTTTCTGCATCGATTGAGAGAATCATATGGTCTTTGTTTTTTAATTTGTTTATGTGCTGAATTATACTCATAGATTTATAGATATTGAACCAGCCTTGAGACCCTGGGATAAAACCGACTTGGTCATGATGGATAATTTGTTTGATGTGTTGCTGGATTCTGTTTGTTAGGATCTTGTTGAATATTTTTGCATCTATATTCATAAGTGATATTGGTCTATAATTTTCTTTTTTTGTTGAGTCCTTTCCTGTCTTGTGGGTCAGGGTGATGTTTGCTTCATAGAATGTGTTGGGTAGTCTTCCTTCTTTTTCTACCTTTTGGAATAGGTTGAGTGATATAGGTACTAATTCCCCTTTAAAGGTTTGGTAGAATTCTGACGTGAAACCATCTAGTCCCGGGCTTTTCTTTCTAGGAAGGTTTTGTGTAGTTGATGCTATTTCCGAACTTGATATGGGCCTATTCAGCATTTCCACTTGATTCTGGCTAAGTCTTGGAAGGTGACGTGCTTCCAAGTATCGGTCAATTTCCTTCAGATTTTCATATTTCTGAGAATAAAGTTTCTTGTAATATTTATTAAGAATTTTTTGGATTTCTGAGAATTCTTTAAAAAAAGAAAGGTAGAATTCTAAAAAAAAAAAAAAAAGAAAGAAAGAAAGAAAGAAAGAAAGAAAGAAAGAAAGAAAGAAAGAAAAAGAAAGAAAGGAAGGTAGAATTCTTGGCTCCTAATTTTTAGTTAAATTTGTTCTAAATTTGTTCTAAATTCCAACTTGTGTTCAATCAAGAATCAGCCAGGCTATTAGGTCCCTCACATAAGCAGATATCAGCAGCGTATGTGGATCTAACTTGCAGATTCTGATTTTATAAGCCAGATATTGAGTTTTTTCTGAATTCCAAAGGCTACGCCAAGCCCCAAGGTGGACTGCATAGTGGAGTGGGACATCATCGAAGTCTTTGGTCATCACACCCAGGACTGTCATTTACTCCTGAGATAAAAAAGAAAAGTTTTTTTTTTTTTAATTAATTTATTTATTTTTTAAATTTTTTTTTTTTTTTATTATAGATAAAAATATGCACCATAGATGTGGCCCAACCCATCACCCTCCCTCCACCCAAACCTCCCTCCTCCCTTCCCCTTCTTTGGTCCTTTCCTCATAGTCTTGTGGTATAGTTGGGTTATAGCCTTCATGTGAAAGCTATAGTTTAGCTTCATAGTAGGGCTGAGTACATTGGATACTTTTCAATAATACCTGGAAACTACGTTCAATGTCAGAGGAACATAGCTGTCTAAAATGTGACTCTGGGTCAAAAAGCTCTAAGTCCAAAATTATAGTTTTTACATGTTGAGGGTCAGTGTTTGTGGTCTCAGCGTGGGTCCTGGCACCCCCACACCGTGCGGTGACACTGTCCAGAGCAGAGCAGAAGCACTTTGCCCAATGTGTGTGTGCGGTGACTTTTCAGGCTAGGACCAGAAAATCCTGTCAAGTGACAGCCATGCAGAGTTGGAGTCTGAAAACACTCACAGTTTGTTTATATGCTTAGCATCAGACTCCATTCAACCTTTGTCTTTTTTTCTTTCCTATAGTTAAAAACCAATTCATCCAGGAATCCTTTCTCCTGATGAACAAAGCTCCTAAATACAACCTTTTCCAAGAAATTATTTTTTTCTGTGTCTTTGAAGGAAAACTGCCTTCCCCTCCTGCCTCTTCAACTGGATCCTGACTCATCCCCTGCCAGACGCGTCAGGAGGGGCACCGTCCCCCAGTACACAAATTCCTGCAGCAAAGGCTGGCATTTTATGGCCTCGGATTGCAGTGAGCTTTGCTGCTCTGGAGATTGGTGTTCTGTGTTCCAAGTGTCTGCAACTTAATTAATTTACATCTTGTGAACTTCTGGAGACAATTTGTTCTGTGCCGTCAGGTTTAAGTGTCTGCAAGCTGCTTCCACGGGAGCTGGGAAGCTTTGGGCCCTGCTTTCACAGACATGCGCCACGAAGCAGCAGCACTCACACAAATCTCTGCCATTTGTACTCAAGAATTAGGAACATGTTTATTTTCTTGTTGTTATTATTTCAGCGTCTGTTTCTGAGAGCCAGTTGGGACATGAGGCACTGTTACCCAGGGTGCGGTGTTTCCATGGCAACCTGCTGAAACATATTGGGCGAATCTTCATAAATAATCATTAAGGGTTTGTTTCATTATATTTAACAAGGAGTAGGAAGAGGAGGAAGGGGAGAAAGAAGAAGGAGGATCAGGGCAGCACATACCTTGCATTTCTTTTTGGCTATAAAGCTAAATGGGCTTATTTCACATTTCTTTAGCAGGATCTTTCACTAAGAAACACTGGGCTATTGACTGAGAGTAGGTCTCTGGCAATAGCAGAAGACTTACAGTGAATGGCTCTGTCAACGGCTCATGTTGGGGCAAAGCTAACCTGCGTGAGTGAGCTCCACAGGCAACCCCGGGACAGCATGGGGTGTCCCAGCATGCGGGGCGAGGATGTGGGGTTACATATGACGCAATACAGCAACAGCCCACCAGGGTGCCCCACTCAGTGGCGGAAACAGGCTCTCATCACAGTTTAAACATCTCGCTGTCTACCCAGAAGAAAAACAAATTATTTTACCATAAGGACATTTGCACTCAAATATTTATAGCAGCTCAATTCACAACTTCAAGATGTAGAAACAGCCCAAGTGCCCATCAACCCATGAATGGAATAAATTGTGGTATATGTATACATTGGAGTATTATTCAGCCATAAAAAGATGGAGACTTTGCATCTTTTATATTTACATGGATGGATTTGGAGAACATTCTCCTAAGTATCTCAAGAATGGAAAAGCAAGCATCCCACATACTCAGTGCTAATCTGAAGTGAGTAACAACTACAGGCCCTCATGAGAGAAAACACAATTAAACTCAGTAAGGGATGAGGGAGAGAGCTCAGCAAGGCAATGCAACAGGGCGTGGCACACCTCCTGGGCAGAGGACCCACATGCAATTCACACTTCAGACTTGACTGTGCAAATGCAAACAACGTAACCTGATTGTATGTACCTTCATACTAACTCAAAATTTTAAAAAATGTATAATTAAAAAAATAAATGAGTATCATGCCATCCCAATGCTCAGCAGAGTCCTTACTGACATGAGATGTGTAACCAGGAGCCACTTTCAGGTGAGTTCTACGCTTATCTTCAGAGTTAGATCAGGCGGGTAACAGGTTAAATGATGGGTCTTTGAATGATTACCGTGGCTCCATTAGGAAGACACTGTGGTATACCTTGTGACTGGTTTTTATCAGTTTTTAGTTTTTATTAACACAAAAGCTCATTAGATTCACACTATCTGGAGTCTCTTCTCACATTTTGTAAAATTAATCAGGTCATGATGATTGGTGTTTTTCTGAGGCTTTTCTCAGTAGGACTTCCCTAGGACATGCACCAAGGCTTCCAGGATTCACATTCTGCCCTGGATGTCTCTGCCCAGAAGGCTGCTCTCTCCACTTCTGCTCAGCTGTCGTGCCTGCCAGGGGTGGCCTTCAGGACGGCCTCTTCAGAGAGGCCTCCCCGGCTGCAGAAGTTTAGACTGATCCCATGGGTATAATGGCACAGCAATATTTATAATTAAAATCTTGTTCCAAGAAAGAATCCGTCAGGATTCTAGCTGTAAGCCACAGAATAGCTTCTGGCAGATTTAGACAGAAAAGGAGTGAGGCCCTCACATGCATGCTTCTGGTAACTGTTGCTACTGGTGTGACTTCCACAACCCTGGGTCCCCGGCTGGCTGGTTATTTCATATTGGTCACCTTGCTTGTTACAGGCTATGGGTCAAGTTCCCAGCTCACATCCCTGTGTTTGCTTTTTTGGGCCTAACTGATGGACAGTTTATGAAACAAACTAAACATGAAAACTTTCTAAATGACAGAAATAGCAGCAAGGAAGAAGCTGAATTATGTCTACGTAGGGTAGTTTTTCCCACAGTAGAACTTAGTGTTACAGACACTGGCTGGCCACGTGGAGAAGGCACCACCCTCAGCGAGGTGCTCTGCTACCCAGCTGGGTCCCTTTGCTGAATGTAGCATTGGAATAGTCTCTGAAGCAACTGTCAGCAACTGCTTGTATACTAATAATATGCAATATTATATACTAGTTGGAAAAAAAATACTTGGACCAAAAATATTCATCTGGCAGGACACCAAATACATCTATGATTATAGTTTGTGTAAGTCCTGTTTGGAGGCAGGTAAAGAGACCTTTTATGATTTAATAATAATTAACATACAGTTGGGCAGTCTGATAAATGACTTATTTTCTTTAAAATGATAAAGAAAATGTTCTCCTTCCACAAAGGTAAAGTAGTTCTGCCAGTAGAAAACACCACCATGTGGATAGCTCATGATACCTCATCACATCTGTCTGTCCATCCATCTATCTGCATCTATTTATCCACTCATCTCCTTCACATTCATCTAATTATAATTAAAAATGATGCAAGGATAAATATAACAATGAAAATATGGGCAATACATATTCTTCATGATACATGAAAGGTATTTTTGCAGTTTTCTTTTTTGAAGAAATGTGTTGACCTTCCTGCATTCAGAGACTCAAGACCCACAGAGTCAGGAGGCCCTTGGTGGTCACAGATGTGCCCTTCTTATCTCTGAAAAGAAGAAAAAACCTCAGAGAGAAGAAGGAGCTTGCCCAAACTCACTTGGCTTTGTAATGGTCTTCTGGAGCCAGACTCATTTTGACTGACCCATCTTGTCCAAGTTAACATCCATGGTGGATCACATTGGAGAAGGTAAAATTAACTCAACCTCAGCCAGGTCATGAGGGAAAGGTTTTCAACTGCAGCATGGTCGCCAGGTTACAGAGTGGCAAGAACTATCTGAGGAAGGCTGGAGGTCATTCCCTAGAAAATGGTCACATCACTGGTGGATGCAGGTACCACAGGGAAGGAACGTTCTGCCCCAGTGGGTATGGCAGTGTTGGGACAAGACATGTCATTGCTAATGGACAGAGATGGCTCATCTCACCCACTCTTTTTCCTCTAGTGCTGTGTTCATGGGACAAGACATTTACTTTGTTCTGGTTTTCTTAGGTCGGCTGAACTTTCTTTTCAACAATTGAAAATGGTGGTTTCTTTTCTAATGAGGCCCAGCTCAACATTTTGTTGTTTCTTCTATAATGAGACCCTGGCTCATTATTATTTCATTCCTGTTTCTGTTTTCCTTCCATAGTATTCAAAGATTATAAGTAATATCATCTCATTAATTCATTGCTGGCAGGAACAAGCACTCAGAGATGTATAATTATGATGACTTTGGCACAAAACTTTGGCAGAATCTGGGGAATTTTGTCTATAATTTAAAAGTATCTGGGCCTGTGGAAATCCTGCTCAAAGCAAGCCACCAAATTACCTCTTGCTGCTTTTATTATGTTGAACGAGTCTCTTTCCAAAGCAGTGCATGTGGTATTACACAGGATGTGAAAATGGCTATAGCCAGATTGGTATCTAAATATTTTTTGAATGTTCCAGAGGTAGTATCATCATGCCAAATAGAGGAGAGAGAGGCTGTTAACTGTCCCACAGCATCCCTCGCACAGCCAAGGCTTCTCAGTTGGAAAAGTGAATTCTTCCAAACATTGATGGACTCACCCCAAATTGCAGGTACCAATTGCAGATACCAATAGTTTCTCTGCATGACAACAGCCAACAGGGGAGCTTGGCTCATCGGTACAGATAGGCTCTGGGAGCTCTCCGAACCACATTAATTAAAACGCTAAAGTTTGATCTGATAAGCTGACAGCCTTAGAAACAATTTTTGCTCAACCAACAGAAAAGAATCTCCAAATAGATAGCTGAACCTAAACAACCATATTTCCCCATTGTGTGTGGCTTCACACATCCAATTAACAAGAACATCCCAGAGATTTGTCAGGGCTGAGCTAATAGAAGGAGAAGCCCAGTTAGCAGTCCCCAAATCCTAATCATAAACAAATGCAATAAAACACCGACAGTCATTAATAAAAATAAAATGTCTCTGGGCTTTATATTAAATTATGGTATAAAGTTTATCCCATCATTAAAACTCCAGATATTTTCTTCCTTTCAACTTCATACAAGATCCATAACATCACTATTGAATGGTTTTAAAACTATACACTATTGTGCGACTGTTAAAGGCATCTGTGATTTCTTAGGCATTTAAGGTTATTCAATTATATTGTAGGTGTTCACAGAAGTGGAGAAGCTAAGGACTTACATATCAACACCACCTTATTCCATCCTCCTATTTCAGAGGTCACTGCTAACACCTGGGTTTTTTTAATGTTAATGTTGTAAAGTTTAGATTAATGGATCACCTTTCTTGCTAAGAATTGTCTTCATACATTTCACCATTCATTACCAATAAAGGTAGCTTTTTCTCCTCCATTTAAGGGATTTTGCATGCCACCATAGTAAGAGTCCTCAGCAAGTTCTATTGCAAGAAATGAGGGTACTAATTGACCTTTCTGCATGGACTGTTCATTTACTCAGCCAGTAAGTATCCTGGTTTTCAAGCGATATGAGGAGATAAAAGAAGTGAAGGAAACAGGGCTGCCTTATAGAGGCTCTAAACTTAAGGGAGGAGAGGTGATGTGAATGAAGGGGAAACATAGTAAACCAATTATGCACTATCTTGATAAGAAAAATGTATGTGGGGCAGATGGACCTGCCAAGGCTGCAACTTTTCCCCCATTCCCAGGGCGGTGACATCCCCAGCAATGTCCTGTTCCTCTTTGACTTCTACTCAGGTCCTCTTATTTTAGGATCTAACATTAAAAAGGAGCATATATTAAAAATATCAGTGCGTTAAATGTGATTTATATCCCTGCAGTGGATTAGGGCAAACTCAGGTATGTCTCACTTGGGCAAATGGTCTCAGTTCATTGGCCTCTGTGGTGATGGGTCTCTTCTCTGTTTTGGAGAGTGTGGTCGAAATCACAGGCCAATTTCTATCTTACTTTCAATTTCCTCTGGTGTGTGATGACCCCCTTTAACTCTCCTGTTGAGACTTCAAGAAAGTTATTTCATTGGGCTATTTCCTATTTTAAATCTGTTTCCTAAATAATCTCCTAGTCTCTTCCTCTAGGTTCCTGTCATTCTGAACATTTCCCAATCTGCCTCCCTAGGTGTGAACAAGGAGTGAGTGAGCAAAAATATTCATTATTTCTACAATCATTGAAAGTGCCAGTACTTTCTAAACCTGTCTGGAGATAATGACTTTGAAACTCATGACCACAGTGTGCAAGTTCCAAAGCCTCTCTGAACATACCCAAAAACTCATATTTCTGGCCTTGGATAGCTAGCCCAGTTTCTAGAAATCTGTTTTTGTGACTTGCATGAGTGTGTGTGAAAGCTTGTCAATATTTACATTTATACTGAAACTTAGAGAACTTAGATGAAGAATTCTATCGCAGCTGCATCTTCTATACTACAACCCATTTGTGGCATTTTCTACATGGACTTTCCATGTAAGAATAATGAAATCATAAATCTACTAAGTGAAGGATTTATTGCTAAAAAGGCGGCAAAGCGCGTACAAAAAAGAAAACAAGGGCTATTTTCTTTTGCCATTTTAATGTCAGATGACCCATGACAATCTTTTTGTTTGCATCTTAAATTTTTCTCTTGTCACTCTTGAATATGGGTTACATAGAACTTACTCCTATAGAAGAGATAATTTTAAAAGAAGAATTTTTTTGTCTGGGGAGACAGAAATCTTTGTTAAGGTAAATGGAAAAGTTCAACAACTCAATGACTCATTCATATGTTAGGAAAACTCTTAGCACAACATGGGGCTTACACAAGTACAAAATTGTGCGGCATTGCAGCAGTGATCTGAAAGCACTGGGGGTGTTTTTAGACATTGTGAAGCAATTCCTGGCTAGAAGGAGGTGACGCATGGGAACTTGTGTGGTTGTTTATTGACATAAAGGTCAGAGCATCCCTGTGCCTCTGCGCAGCCTTCATCAGGTACCCCTGTCACCACCCAACACTCTAGTCAGCAGGCACTCCCAATGGGATATACACACAACCAGGGTCAGGCTGATTCGGGACAACCTGAGCTATTCTTCACCTTCTTATAGACTCCACGGTGACTATTTCCAACAGAAGTTTGCTGCTCACCTCATCTTGGGGTAGTAGCATGTCTCAAGTCCCTATTAGATAGAACAGACCTGGAGATGTTTCCTGAAGCATAAAGCACTATGAAACAGGAAGACTCTGGCCCTTAGCAACCTTCCAATGTCAGGAATTCTCAAGTCGTGAGAAACAGTCCCTGTGTCAGGCTCTCGGGGCTCCAGGCAGTGTGTCTAGAGCTCTGCCTCCCGAACAGTCTTGACGAAAGCCCCAAATGGTCCCTGAGTGGCCCTCAGCTTCCAGGAGGCCCCCAAGGATGTAAAGAGGATGAACAAGAACCCACTTTCAGATTAGTCTCACCCGTCCCTGAAAAGCATCCACAGCTGTCAAACAAAAACGGATTTGGGGAAACTCATTAAAATTGTAGCATTATATTTTACCAAAGACAATGTGGCTGGTCACATCAGGACATGTGTTTCTCTTGTATCCTCAGCTTATTCTGCTATGCTGTTTCTGCTCTGGAAACTGTGCCCGTCTGCTCTCTCTCCATTCTGGGTCGTCTCCATGCCTGGTTTCTCCCCGCTAGCCCAGGCTCCATGTGCTAGAGTGCTGTTCTGATGACAGTTCAGGAAGAGAGGTCCGGTGTCTCCAGCAAGGAGGGATACCCCTGGAGGGGAGAAGCCTCTCAGGCCACCCAGCTTGGAGAGGGGTAGCACACCCTTGTAGGTAGTTGGGTGCCTTGAAGCAGGAGCCCTCACCTTTACTTGACACTTGACCAGTGAGTGCCCCGTCTAGAGCATCCTGCCAGGAAACCCTTCTGTGGACTTTCCCTCCTCACCAGGGCTGTGTTCCTCTGGCCTCAAATGCATTGGAAGGCTTCCTGTTAAAAACCCCCAGTATCTGGTAATGACATGAAATCAAGAAGCCTATAACTAGAAATTGTTATTAAGACTATTTATTTATTTATTGAGTTGGAGTCTCACTCTGCCATCTTGGGTAGAGTGCTGTATTGTCATAGCTCACAGCAACCTCAAACTCCTGGGCTCAAGAGATCCTCTTGCCTCAGTCTCCTGAGCAGCTAGGACTACAGGTGCCCACCACAATGCTCAGCTAGTTTTTAGGAGAGTGGGAGTCTCGCTTAGCTCACACTGGTCTTGAACCCACAAGCTCAGATGATCCACCTATTGCAGCCTCCCAGAGTCCTGGAATTACAGGCATGAGCCACCGTGCCTGGGCCAATGCTTTTTTAAAACCAAGTATGGCTGAAGTTACATAGGAGCTCTTCCTACACACCAGTAATAAGGGCAGGTGTGATTCCGGGAGCAGACTGAATGCTCCAGGTAGTTCTGGGGAAAGTAGAAAATTAGGATGATGTGGTCTTCTGACAAGGTGACTGGCAGTCCTCAGGCAAATGGTAAAAATGTGATTGGGGAATCTGTGCAAACCTCGCTAACTCACCAGGTTGAATAGAGAGGGGATTAAAGATCCCTTCTAATCAGGGCCTGGGGCTTGCCCAGGAGCCTTTCAAGGCTCTTTGTCTTGCTTTACCCTGCCTTGGGGTCTGGTGTCACTCTGGCAGCATAGAACTAAGTGTCCTGAGACTCTTCCCACCTCATGGCTGATGCAAGCTGGGAGAACAACGTGGATGCCACTGCCGGGTTCAACACCGTCTCATGCTACCCGCTCCCCTGTCCCCTGGCCTGCTAACCAAAAGCAGGAGCTGATTTAAGAGAAGGCACTAAAGCACCAGTGATGTCTCGGCATCCCTGCGGGCTGATGCAGGGTTCGCCTGTTTCTCCCTGTGTTCAGTAATGGTAGAAGGGCTATCCTAGAAACTTTCTACTCAGTGCACCCTGGGGACTTCTGACTCACAGGCTATCAATTTTTAGGAGGCGCACAATGGCTCTCTACTTACCTAGGCAGCAATATCGGCCATCTTTCCAATGATTGGCCCCCTTGGAGGGCAAAACTGTCTCTTGGTGGCTCTTGATTTGGCTTAGAGTTCATCTTGATGAACAGTCCATAGGGAAGGGAAGCAAAGAAGTAAAACAACATTTGAGGAGTTAAACTGTAAAATGCCTCATCCTGCTGGCGGGAGAGATACATGGGGCTACATTGTGCAAATGAGTTTAATTCCTGTTTAAAGGGCTTCCACTTAAATCCTCCCCTTATCCCTAAAGCAAGATAAAATTACCAGACATGTGGGGAATTTGAAGTGTAAAATCCTTCTTAAAGAGAATTACTGTTTGCAATAAGAGAATAGCACGGAGGCAGAGAGGGGGGGGGGGGCACCAAGGCCTGGATCTTGTACATTTGAATACCGTATATTCAATACTTTTTTTCTCTTTTCATGTCTTCATCTCAAATGAGGTGACTTGGACTTCAGGATATCATAACCAAGAAAATTAGTTCAGAATCAAGAGGACGACCTAGGCAAGCATTTGGACCAGTTTGCCAGCGTCTCACTTTTAATGATGCAACTGCAAATGAGTGTAGGTTTGTAATTAGGAGACAGAACAGACGGCGAAGACTTAGTTTAAAGTGTTCGTTAAAATAACCTGCACTGCCAAGTTACTGCTCCCTGCTAGGAGGCTGCTGCTCTGTTGAAATGTGTTGCACTGTGATGGGACGGAGGAAAAGATCAGAGCAGGACGGAAGAGAACCCAATTGTTTCCCAATTGTCTGCCAGTCTCCAGATGTGTGTGGTGTGAAGCTTACATTTCTGTAATCAAAAGTGGTTACAGGAAATCTGACATTCTCTTCAAATTTTTTGTCAGATAAATACACATGGTCTCTTAGCACTGTTCCAAGAAAAGCAGTTTCCCGCTCTGGCAGTTCGGCTCAGCCTCTTAAGAGGGACCCTGAGTGCACCTGTGACCCTTTGTCTGCACGCAGGAATTAAGGACCAGTTTCTCAGAGCAAGAGTGAGAGTGTGCCACTTCTGAGATTAGGCTATAAAATCCATGGCTCCTAAAGGCTGGGAAGGCTGTGTATGTGTGTGGGGGGCCGGTCAATGGGTACAAACATACAATTAGAGAGAAAAAGTTGTCATGTTAGACAGCAGCCTAGGGTGACCGTCACTAACGACAACACACTATACATTTCAGAACAGCTACAAGGGAAGGCCGGAAATGTTCCAATACCCAGAAATGGTGAGTGTTGCAGGTGGCAGGTGCCCCAAGGACCCTGACTTGGTCATTACACCCTCTGTGCATGCAACAAAATACCACACACACCCCATAAATACTCACAAACATTATGGAACAATACAATTTTTTAAAATACCAGTTTCCATTTTGGAGGTCTTCTGCCTTGCCTGCTATGAGGGAAGCGGGCAGCCGTGCCGTGAGCTGTCCTGTGAAGGGCCCAGGTGTGAGAAACTGATGTCCCTACCAACAGCAGGAGGACCCAACATTAGCATATCCATGTAGAGGCTGTGGCGGGGGACCCACCCCAGCCAAGCTCTGGTTATAGCCCTGGGAGGGACATTGGGCAGCAGGCCCTGCCGAGGCCCAGCCAGATGCCTGCCCCATGCACACTTGGTGATGATCGATCAACGCTACTTTCTTTAAGTATTGACCAATTTATTATATAGCAATAAGCACCTAATACTATACTCAAGATGGAAGAGCTCAGAAATCTAAGGCTTATTTCCAATTTTCAGTGGGCACATTGCCCACTTATTTTGTTTTCTCATTTTATGTAATTGTGGTTGATCAGTTGGTTCCTGGAATCTCAGTGAGAACATAGGATGGGAGACCTTGCCAAAATATTCAACAGTAATATATTTGGTTGAACTTCAATATATAATGGAAATGTCTAATTGATCCTCTAGCAAGTAAAACAGACTACTTAGCTTTAGCATAGATTATCAGGAATCACGTGCTATCGTATCTATGACTGTCGGTGGGAAAAATGTGCACGTACATGTTTATCCTCACATCTGTGTAATCCATCCTGGATTCATATGTGGAGCGTGTACACGCACACACGTGCGCATACACACGTGTGCACACATACCCACACACACACACAGATCTGCTGAGAGAGAGAACACCCCGCGTTGCAGCCTGGACTTGCTTTACATAATTTGTATGAACAAAACTCCACTTTGGAGCCCTGTTTTTGAGACATTCAGTGCCCCATGTTTAAAGTCCCAGAAAAAGGAAGCCCTGACCTGCCCATCTTACTGGGGCTCCTTTGAGACCATTTTCCTTTCTCATCCCCTTCTTTATAGTCCCTAATTTGGGGATCCAATAGTTCTGCTTCCTTAGAACCCTTCTATCTGTGTGTTTTCTCCTCAGCTGACTGACCCCGCTCAGCTCTGCTGAGTAAACACCACGTACTGCGTGGGCTGAGGGCTGCAAACGTGTGTGTTCTACCTTGAGCTCCACACCCATAAATCCTGACATCACCACTCGCATGTTTAAAAGGAACATTCAACATAAATGCTCAAAAAAAGCTCTTACATTTTCCTGCCAAATTCCCCTTGGCTTCCCACCTTTGTAAATGATGTGCTCCCTCATGTCCCCATGCACCACCCAGCCCATCCAGCAGTGCGGTTTGTGGGCCTGATCTTGAAGGCACATACTAGACATGGCTTGATTCACCCCCTCCACCCCACCACCCACAGCTAACCCACCAACGTCGTGTGTTTGCGCCACAGGAATGACCTTGTCACTACCTTTAGTCTATTTCCCGTATAGTAGCCAGAGTGGGACTTTAAAGCCCTCAGTTAGAGTGCATCATTATGTTGCTCAACCTTCTAGTATGTTCCTATGAAATCTAGAATGAAAAGCAAACACAACTCCATAGTGTTACCAATGTCACTGTAGCCAAGCAAAGATGGCTCAACAATGGGATCAGTAGGGAAATGTAGTGAAGAGTAGAGGTCATGGGCACCAGCAGATGGTGCTCCCACGGGGTTCAAATCCATAGTGATAGCGAAGCACCTTACATTTCCTCCTAAGAGTTAGGTGTTGGGTATCCCCACTTTACAGATGAGGAAACGAGGCAGGGGGCTGTAGGGGAAATCTGCCTGTTCACAGTGAGCACGTGGGTGGGTGGGAGGAGGGGCCCCCACCAGGGGGAAGCACTTGGAGCAGCGGGAACAGCACGTTCGTCAGATTTAATGGTCCCCTCACACCTGGGTGTCTGCTGTGAAGTGGAAATTACACAAACTAGAGCCTGATTTTAGAAAGCTACTTGGTAAGCTGAGGCGGGAGGATCACCTGAGCCCAGGAGTTTAAGGTTGCTCTGAGCTACGATGATGCTATGGCACCCTACCCAGGGTGACAGAATGAGGCTCTATCTCCAAAAAAAAAAAAAAAAAGAAAGAAAGTTTGTTTGTAGCCCTGTCTTCATCCTTCTTCTGAAGCTGGTGTTATTTTATATGTGATAACTTGATATTTCAGGCCTTGATTTAAAAAGCAATGTTAACAAGTTGGTTCTAACATCAGATGAATATTATGACGTCAAGTTGGATTTTCAACAGAATTCGACTCAGAAAACTACCAAAGGCCAGCAACGGATCTAATGAAAAGGGAGGAGATCTCCCAAATCAAATTACACCTTAACAATAGAAATGACAATAGAGGGCGGTGCCTGTGGCTCAGAGGGGTAGGTCGCTGGCCCCATATGCTGGAGGTGGCGGGTTCAAACCCAGCCCCGGCCAAAAACTGCAAAAAAATAAAAAAAGAAATAAGAATAGAACCTTAATTTACTAATGTAATATAGATGCTACTTACTGATAAGTCATAA
This sequence comes from Loris lydekkerianus, assembly GCA_963574355.1. NCBI lineage: Eukaryota > Metazoa > Chordata > Mammalia > Primates > Lorisidae > Loris > Loris lydekkerianus. The sequence goes on along the minus strand of CAUYPK010037770.1, from coordinate 40,341 downwards.
ATGAAAGGAGAATTTTGGAGGACATGGGACTCTTGGTGGTTCATGAAAGCCCAGTATGCAGAGTGATATGGTGATGAAACAGAAGCAAAAATATTAAATATACTTCTAAACAGCCAAGAGAGAGCAAGGGAGAACACTCGGAGGAAGGCCCAGCCTACACCTGCCTCCCTGGGCAAAACACAACTGTGCCCCCCCGCCAAGGTCCAGTCCCCTCAGCCCTTTTCCAAAGGGACATGCTGCCTGGGTGGGTGCCAGTCTGCCTTTTAACTCCTAGCCGGAGCCCAGCTGCTGCAAATGTCCATAATTATGGAAAATCCCTCATTTTCTGCTCTGTGGTTGAAATAATGACAGTCTGTTTTTATTAGATTTCTAACGGATCCTTGTTCAGAATCTCTGCGATAGTATTTGTGGTGGTAGAGGAGTCTCATTGCATTAGGGCACATCTCTATATATCACTGTGAGAGCAGGTGGGGAGCTGACAGGGTGACAAAGGGCTGCAGCAGTCCCTGGGAGCCCGGGGCAGGAGGGAGCCGGGGGCAGGGAGGAGCTGAGCAGGAGGCACGGGCTCTCTGCAGAGTTGCTAATTCTAGGGAGAACTTTAACTCCAAACTGAGCCCCACAGCTCAGCACGGGCAGTGTGCTTCCTGAATGCATAGATTTTATCCTAACAGTACTCATTAAATATGAAACATTTTACTTAGCCCCTAAAAGTAGCTGGTTTCCCAGCCTCCAAAATGGAATAAATAAGATAACTGTGAAATATAAAACACATAAAATACAGCAAAGACGCAATAAACATCCACAGTACAAGCAAGACAGATGCAGCTGTGTGTTACGAGGGCCTACAGCAACGGTCCTACCTCACCCCGAGGAATCGTGTGTGTGTTTAGGGATTTGGCGGAGTTGGGGGGCAGCTTGTAGTTTTCCTGGGGTTTCTCCCTGCACTTGTGCCTTCAATGTGAAAGCCAATTATTTTCATCTCCACGTCCAGTCCTCTGAGTGCATACCCCCATAGATGAATAGTGCAACAGCTTACCTGAGACTGCACAAAGGGATTTGAGAGGTGGGTAGAGGCTGAGAGTTGTGTAGAGCCTGAAAGGCCAAGGGTAGAGGCTGGAGGCACGTAGAGGCTGAGAGGCAGGCAGATGCTGAGAGTTATGTAGAGGCTGAGAGTTGCGTAGAGGCTGGAAGCATGTCGAGGCAGGTTAGAGGCTGAGAGTTATGTAGAGGCTGCAAGGCGGGTAGAGGGTGGGGATTGTGCAGAGGCTGGGAGGAGGGTAGAAACTGGGAGGCTGGCAGAGGCTGGGAGGTACTGATGAGCGTCCCAAGGAAGAGCACACAAGCCATGCTCTGTGCAGGAGAGGACAGGTGCATGAGAAAGATGTGGGGGTGAAGCCCAAGGTCCACCGGCTCTCTGCCTGAAGCCAATTTCTTTTCACCTGGTAACAAATCAGCCACAGATGGTATGTCCTGAACGTGATCTTCGTGCACCTGGAGGGATGGCAGCTCGTGCCCACCTGAGGCGGCTCACCAGGCGGCAGAACGTCCACCCTGTCCCCCACCATCCCCCCTCCTTTCCTCCTCTGCTTCTCTTCTGCTCCCAGGTTGGGACCTTCACTGTCCACCTCCAGCAGTGATCAAGCAGCCCCTTGTATTCTTTCCCCAGGGGTTCCTCAAATTCAACTCTACTGTCAGTTGTCCCTAAGGAAGGGCTTAAGGTGGCTCACAGCACTGAGCAGCAGGGTGGTGGGGCTAGGGTTCTACTGCCAGCCCTCATTTCTGAAGAGGAGACGCTTGTCACCTCACCATCGCTCAGGTGTGTTCTCAACTGTGACACAACTGTGACCACTATTTTCCAGAACTGACATTGAAGGAACACAGAGCCCCACGCTGTAGAAACTGTGTGGTAAGTCGGACTCACTACCTTCCTCTGACCACCCGGGAGCAAGAACAGAAAGCTGAGGATGTGTTTTGATGATGCTGGAAATGAGTTTTCTTGATGAAAACTTGAAGAAATTTGAATTTGAGCTCTGATTATTCAGAGCTCATGAACTTTTATTGGAGTTATTGTAGTTGTATGTGCATAAAGTTAAATGAAAGATCCCTAAATGCATAAACTAGTGGGGAATTCTTGTTTAAAAAGAAGGAAAAAAGTTGTGACCTCAATATTCAAGCATTATAGTGAAAAAAGCCAGAACTAAAATGTTCTTCCTAGTGCCATGCTCCACTCTCCCATCATATGGGAAGATTCTAGAAAAGGAACACACAACAGGACAGAGTGAGGCCCCACATTCAGTGCTGGTCAGTCAAGCTCTCTCATGGGAGGCACTGCTACCTTTATTGTCAGATAAAATCATTTTCGTGATGGTGGAAAAAGAGAGAAGATTTTGATGTCACCCTATAGTAAGAAGATTCTAGAACACGGGTCTCTGGATAGGTAGAAAAGAAAACAGAAAAGATGCCAAAAAATTTGAATGTGATGGGGTTTGAGAGGAAAGCAAGGGGGGCTAGTGATGTTTAAGGAGCCTGAGGGCTTTACTCAGAATGAAGAAGGCCAGTGCCTCTGGTCAGTCCCCTGTCTCCAAACACCCGGATGGAAATGCCATCACCTCTGCATAAGGTGCCCAGGCTGCAGGCATCATTGTGCTGAACACTCCCTCCTCCAAGGACATATAAAATGCAGAGTTTCTGGGCATAGAGATGGAATGAGGTGCCCCTCCCTGGTGCATTACTGAGGTGAGAAGGGAAAGCTGCCCTGTGCACTGGGGGCTGGAGGAACAGGCCTGGCGGGGACCAGTGCCCTGCACAGCCCATGCTGAATGCATGAGGGACAACTGCAAATGTTTGAAGAGATGTGTCCCCTCAGACTTTGTATGTTGGTACCTAGTCCCCAATGTCATGGTATTAAGAGATGGTGCCTCTTGGGAGTCAGAGTACTCTCCCTCATGAGTGGGATTGCTGCTCTTAGCAAGGTGGTTGGGGAAGGCCCTTCTGCCTTCCACCCTGAGAGACGCAATGCCAAGGTGCCACCTTGGCAGCGGAGAGCAGCCCTGACCAGACCCCGCATCTGTCAGTACTTCCTTGCACTTCCAACTCTCCAGGACCACAAGGAAATAAATTCTGTGGTTTATGAATTGCCCAATCTGGAATACTTTTATAGAAGCCTGAACAATCTAACACGCCCAGGTATATGCATTTTCCTAGCACACCGATTTCCATTTCTGAAGAACCTTGGACTGAGGAGACACAGAGGAAGGCACCGTCTCGCCCGCCCCACTCAATGAGGAGAAATGGAGGAAGGCACCGTCTCTCCCACCCCCACTCACTGAGGAGACACGGAAGAAGGCACCGTCTCACCCGCCCCCACTCACTGAGGAGACACGGAAGAAGGCACCGTCTCGCCCGCCCCACTCACTGAGGAGACACGGAGGAAGGCACCGTCTCTCCCGCCCCCACTCACTGAGGAGACACGGAGGAAGGAACGGTCTCGCCCGCCCCCACTCACTGAGGAGACACGGAGGAAGGCACCGTCTCGCCCGGCCCCACTCACTGAGGAGACACGGAGGAAGGCACCATCTCACTTGCCCCACTCACTGAGGAGACACGGAGGAAGGCACCGTCTCACTTGCCCCACTCACTGAGGAGACACGGAGGAAGGCACCGTCTCTCCTGCCCCCACTCACTGAGGACACATGGAGGAAGGAACGGTCTCGCCCGCCCCCACTCACTAAGGAGGCATGGAGGAAGGCACTGTCTCACCTGCCCCAACTCTCCACAGTGTCTCTATCCCAGTTTTCATGTGCAGGACACCCTGTGAAGGACTAGCTGTTCCTGGTTAGTGTGACACTCGTGTCATCAGATGAAGGGCTTCCATACCAGCCTGATACAGAACATGCATCGTGCCACAATCGTCTCCACCATCCGTGTGCAGAATCCTTTCCGTCCTCCCCACCTGCAGCACCATGACAACCGGACACTGCCTCCTGATCCTCTTTTCCCAGCCACGGGCAACCCATTCCACCTTCTGTGGCCAGGAATTTGACCCCTCTGGGCACCTCATGTAAGTGGAGTCAGGCGTGTCTGTCCTTTGTGAGTGGCTCATCTCACCTGGCACATGTCCTCGGGATCCATCCATGCCCTACCATGTGCTGGAGTTTCCTTTCTAAGTTTGAACAATAATTCACATGTGCACGCTCCACATTTTTTGTATGTAATTTGTGTGTCAGTGGAGAGCGAGCTGCTTCCACTCTGGGCTGTTGTGATAACTGCTGTGGACATAGGTACCAACACCCCTCTGAGGCCCTGCTATCAGTTCCTCAGGGTTTGCACTGGAATTGCTGCATCACTGGGGAAACCCCACCCTGGTCCTTTAAGACTTAAAGGTGCCGCCTAATTAAGACCAGTTCCCAGGCATAGTTGCTTTTACTCCCCTGGCTCCCTGCTCCCACTTCCCTACGTGCCCAGAGGCTCTAACTTCCAGGGAAAACCACACCCAGAGCCCACCATTAGAACCATCCAGAGATACTTTATAAAGAGAGGAGCTGTTTCCATATCCAAATAGGACAAGCCAATTCCAAATCAAAAAATTATTATTCTCATATGTTAAATCAGTCCTTGAACTCTAATCATTCTCAAATATTAAAAGTATCTGCTGGACCACTGGCATCTTTTCTATGACCAGTCAAGGTCACATCAGTATTTTGCTGATTATCAGGTAGAAATAGGCTTGGTGGTGTCCCTATGACAGAGCTCATGTGTCAACCTCCAGCCAAATGAGATATATTTAGTGATATTTTTAAATTTTTTTTGGTTTTTTAACTCCAAACTATAAAAATTTGTTTTTTTTCTTTTTATTTCCTTTCTTTTCTTTTTTCTTTTCTTTTTCTTTTCTTTTTTTTTTTTTTGAAACAGAATCTCAGTCAGTCTTTGGTAGAGTACTTTGGCATCAGAGCTCACAGCAACGTCAAACTCTTGGGCTAAAGCAACTATCTTGCCTCAGCTTCCCAAGTAGCTGGGACTACAGCGCCCACCACAACGTACAGCTATTTTTTGAGATGAGGTCTTGCTCTGGCTCAGGCTGGTCTCGAACCCATTAGCTCAGGCAATCTATCCACCTCCACCTCCCAAGTGCTGGGATTACAGGCGTGAGCCCCATGCCCTGCAAGAATTTGTATCTTCACTTGGTACAATGTTACAAAAGGTTGGCACCTCCCTCAGGAGTACTCTGAGCTTGTAAGGTCTGGCTTAGGACCTGCTATAACAAATAACCCCTGACTTGCTGGCTTAAAACAACACATGATTAGCCTTTCACAGTTCTGGACATCACAAGTCTAAAATGGTTTCACCAGGGTGAAACCAAGCTGTCAGTAGGATTGTGCTCCTCCCAAGGCTGCAGGGGATGGTCCTTTCCCTCGCTGTCCCCCCATAGCTGTATCCTTGCATTCCCTGGGGCACAACCACCTCCAATGCAAGACCAGCAGCATCAGAGCACCTCTCTGTGGGACCTGCTTCCCCCACATGGCCTCTGTCCTGTTGCAGTCAAACCTGGCTCAGCTTCCAACACACACACCCCCATGATGGCTCCTAGAAGCCACCAGGTAATTCTGGACAAGCTAGCATACACAGGGAAATTCTTCCTACATGAGATCTGTGGGGGGAAGTCTTCCTCTTGCCATGCTGGGGCTCTCTGATTCCAACTTTGTGAGGCCTGACCTCCTGTCCCAGTCCTATGACATCCTGACCCCTTCCCCTGGGACAGACTCCAGTAGATGTAGTTTTGCATTTCTGCTTTATTTGGGTTCCCTTGTAAAAGAAACAAAGATAAGGTTAATAACGGTAGTAGAGAAAGAAAGGCATGAGAAATATAATAGCATCTTTGTAAAGTTTAAACACTTCTGTTAGAAAACGTTAGACCTAATAAAAATTTCATGGATTGCCAAGACATAAAATAAATACACCTAGAATCAATTACATTCTTCCATACCAGTAGTAACCCAGAATGCATCATTTATAAGGAAATTCTATTTGCAATAGAAACAAAAATATGAAATATTTAGAAACCAAATTAGGAGGAGATGCATGACCTTTGTACAGAAAATGACTAACATTTTTCTTGAGAAATATGAAAGCATCTTCTCTCTCTGACTCCGCTCCCCTCTGGTTCTATCTCACGGACTTTCTCTCCTCTGTCTCGCTTTGTCTCCCACTAACGTACCAGTGATGGCTTCAGATGAAGAGACTGACGCTGCCCTCTGTAGGCTGGAGGGCTGACTATGATAACATCAGTTATTAGCATGTTAATTGATGGGTTCCACTTAGTTTGAGTATAACTTTTCCATGAAAAATTAGGGGTTTTTAAATTCATCAATACAAACAAAACTACAAAATGTTTTTATAGAAAAAAAAAAAAAAAACAAAACTACAGGATAAAAGTACCAGTGTGGTCGGGAATGTGGCTATGGGAACACAAAGACCAGGTTGAAAGCAAGTCCTCCCCTTCTGAGCTGGGCATTTGAACCAGCTGTCTCAACCCAAAGAAGTTACATACCTTGTACATCAGAATAAATCAACACCCACAAACGCCTTCCCAAAGGCAATATTAGGAAGTGTTTAAATAGAACTGAATACCATGTGCTCTGGAAACTGCATCTGACTACTCAAAATGCATTTCTTTTGATTCTAGAAGCAATGTTTTAACAAGAAGACTTTAAGTAACATCATTCCCATGACAATAGAGTAGGGAAAATAGTATATTCAAAACAGTGTACTGGTTTATTTCATATAAAATTAAACATGTAGTGAAGGAACACGTAAGTACAAATCAGTTTCAACTATGTCACAGAAAAATTAATGCGTTCAATTTGGCGAAAAGCATTTCAAAAGTAACATTCTCCTTGGACTGAGGAATTGCATTATTTGGAAATTCTGTTATGTTATCATGTTCTGTAACCGTTTTTTATTAAGGAGTAATAAAATGAAGGGTGAGCTGAAGCAGGCAGGGCCCCTACTCTCCCCCAAGTGCGGAAACAGGAATCAAGCTAGTGAAGCAAACGGGAGCGTGGGGGTGTGCACATTGGTGTGTGAGAACGTGAGGCACAAATGCAAGCACAGGAGTGTGCACAGTGGTGTGTGAGAACGTGAGGTACAAACGTGAGCTCAGCAGTGTGCACATTGGTGTGTGAGAACGTGAGGCACACACGTAAGCACAGGACTGTGCACAGTGGTGTGTGAGAACGTGAGGCATGACGGTTACCTATAAATAAGGAATGGACAAACGGAGCAAGGAGAGGGAAAGAGCAGCTAAGGGCTCTCACTGGTCACTGGTGTGAACAATTACAGGTGGGATAACCTAACCTGAAAAGCTCGGGATGAGGAGTGTTTGGGGTTCAGGTATTTTCAGATTTTGGAGTATTTGCATTGTACTAACTAACCCAGTTCAGCATCCCTAATCCAAAAATATGAAGTCCAAGATTCTCTGATGAGTGTTTTCTTTCAGCATCACATTGGCAAAAAGTTTTGAATTTTGGAGCATTTCTGATTTCACATTTTTGGATTTAGACATACTCAATTTGGAAGTCTTTCAGGAAGTCTCACTTCGCAAAATTTATTAAAAGAAAAATTCTCTGGTTACCCTTGGAGTCCTTTGCCTCACCTCTGTGCTTCCTACACACGTGGATGGCTGGAAATGTCTGGGCACTGGTGTCCCTGTACCCTGACTTACCCTGGGAGGAGCATGGAAATGCAGGTCCCACACCAGACACATCACTGCTCCCATCAAAGCCTCCTGTGTCTTCACTTCCCACCCAGAGGAGAAGCCTGCAGGATGTTGTCGGGCCTCAACTCCCTTACCTCCACTGGGGCCACTTCCAGTGCCAAGGAAACCTTGACCCTGCCCTTGCAGCCTGGAGAGCACTCTCTGGGTCTTCACGCAGCTCCCCGCACCCCCTTCAGAAGTCCTTTCAAATGAGTCCTGCTTTCCATGATGACTTAACAAGCGCAAAAATGAAATGATGTTTTAACAGAATTGTAAATGTCCTTTTATCTTCCTCCTTCACTTTACTGTTCTCTACAGGTTCAGTCCCCAATCAGGGACGCAGCGTACTGCCTGAGCTCTGCCTCCTGTCCCATGCCCCCCACTAACACCTCATGGAAAAATTATCCTCCATGAAACTGTCCCTGTATAATTACCCCATTATATAGTGCCCTGTAATAATAATAGAAACAAGGAATGCAATAAATGTAGTGCTTGAATCATCACCACACTACCCTCACCCTTGGAAAAATTGTCTTTCATGAAACGGGTTCCTGGTACCAAAAAGTTTGGGGGCCGCTGCAGCACAGCTCTTGTCATCTGGAATACAGTGCTTCCCACGTGTTTGCTTTTCTCCTTCCCTTTGACCCTTGTGTGAGCTCTAGGGAGGGGTGGCCAGGAGATGCCTCACTGTCCTCTCCCTTTCAGGGACAGCTGCTGCTCAGAGCATAGGTGGCTCAAGATCCTGGTGCTGCAGATATGGCACGTGGTGGGGGCCTGCCCCCTGGTGCATGGATAACCAGCTTCTTGTTGTGTTCTCATGTGGGGAAAGCAGGGAGAGGGAGGCAAGATATCTTGTTTCTCTTCCTCATGGGCACTAATTCCATTTATGAGGACCCCACCCTCATGACCTGGTTACTTCCAAGACCTCAGCTGCTAAGGCCACACCACTGGGGTATAAGTTTCAACATAAATTTCAAGGAAACCTGCACTTTCAATATATAGTGATTCAAACTGTTTTCTCAGATTTAGAGTAACCATTGATTAGGGTGTTGAACAACTGCCAGGGCTTGCTTCATAATAAAACAGAAAATGCCAGTGAACATTGTGGATTTGCATCATTTTGAAATTGGTAAAGAGTTTTGAGTAAGGAATGAAATTATACTGATCTGCTGCCAGAGTAGAGAGGTTGAACTGTTTTGTTAGTATTTGTACCTAGAAATGAAATGTGGGAGAGGACTCACGTTATCTGGGTACTTGATATGACATTATTCAGAGATGGAAATTAAGGAAAGAATGATCTATTGGACTAAGAAGCCTAACCCATCTAAGAAAATTCTCAACTGATTTTAACTTAAACCTGTGCTGTACCATAGGCACGAGAGAATGAGAAGTGAGGGCGGCATTATTACGAGCTTGCTCCCTGTGCCATCCCAAAGCCGACAATGTCGGCTGCAAGAAAAGCTGCTCCATTCCCCTGTGTTCCTTATAAGAGAGATTGTCTCTCACACCTACACAAATACACACTCACAAAATTAGGAGAAAACAGGACAAAACATTTATATGTTATCTCACTGATTCCCAAAGGCATGATTTTAATTGTATTTAAAATTTTGACATTTAGTTAAAAGAAATTGGAGCAAAGTTAATGTTATGATAGTTCAATTTTCTCACAATGCTTCTATTTCTCGCACCCATTGAATATTGCAGAATCATTGGATTAAATTCTTTTCTTTTCTTCCTTTTTTTTTTTTTTTTTGGAGACAGAGTCTCACTATGTTGCCCTCGGTAGAGTGCTGTGGTGTCACAGCTCATAGCAACCTCAAACTCTGGCACGTAAGGGATTCTCTTGCCTCAGGCTCCCAAATAGCTGGGACTACAGGCACCTGCCACAATGCCCAGTTATGTTTTGTTGCAGTTGTCATTGTTGTTTGGCAGGCCTGGGCTGGATTCGAACCTCCCAATTCTGGTGTATGTGGCTGGCACTGTATCCACTGTGCTACAGACTCCGAGCCAGATTAAACTCTTACAAAATTTTCTTTTTCTTACAATCTATGTTTATTTTTCAAGACCACTTGGTAACTGACCCATGTATACAGTTTTTAAAAGTAAATATGGTCCTTCTAACAAAAGTAAAATCAGATAGTCCTACATAATGTTGAATACTTGGCAACTGCTTTTTAGAGATGCTCTGCCCCCTAAAAATCCTTTAAAACTATATACACTTGTAACACTTTTGAAAATTTTTAAGAAAACGTGGAAAAATGGCTTCAACAGAATTTTTTTTCCTACATTGGGGTCTATAGGTTTTTAAAGATGCACAAATTCCCATAATATCTGGTGATACATCTATTAATATCACTATCAGTGTAAAATAATTGGTAGAATATTATTTATATTCTATTATTATTTATTTTATAATGTTATTTATTATAAATCATAGAATATTATTTATATTGTACTTTTCCTCCTGGTCTTGTAAACTAACTTTAGCTTTCCAGAGTTTAGAGAGAATAGTATAGAAAGAATCTACTCTGAATTAATTAATCTGGCTATGGCAAAATAGCAAGGTGAGGTTTGGGTTAGAATGTCATCAGTGACAGTGTGTGAAATAACAGCACAGAGTGAACAACTCACAGTCTCAGTACCTTGCGTGTCCTTCTTCCCTCCACCCTAGGAACGCCACAGGGAGACCACAGAGGCGACGTCTACAGCCTGCGGATGTGACAGAAGGGAAACAGACATGGGTTCCTCATATCCCCTTCTGAGACCAACTGGAAGACCACTGGCTTCTGTGGTGGGCTTGTCTCTATTCCTGTCACTATAGATCCCTTAGATAGAACCTGCTACAAAAATACCACTTATTACCACTGAGACTATTCCTGTGGCAACTGTTGACCAGAATCTGAGTCAAGGAGCCCTTCTTGTAGCTCAATGCTGAGTACAGCTGCGCTGAAATAAAGCAGGAGCTCCTTCAGTGAAGACCTCGCACCACAGTTCTGATCTTTGATTTTTCTCATTCTAAACATACTGTGGATGTGCAATCATTTATCAATGTCATATTTTGTGAACTTAAATTTCCCCTTTCTCTACTCAGATAGGTTTCTGCTTTGGGAGCCAAAGTTTTGTTTTCCTTTGTGTGGGGTTTTAAGTAATTAACTAGTCCAATGAGAAAGGCATATTTTCTAACCTATAGGGGGCATTTTAGGAATTATTTAAGAAAAGTAAACAATGACAGAAGTCTGATGCATAATTAGGTGGATTTTTAATATTTGTAGATTTGGGGCCATGTTTGGTTTGACTTCTACTATTTGAACTGAAATGTACCCCATCTCCACCGTGATGCCTGCACACACAGCGGAGGAAAACGATTCTTCAGCCTGGTTCCTTCAAAGGAGGTTTTGTATAAATTTGAATTTCAAATAATTTCTCATTTCAAACACTTCAAATGGGGCTGGATAGAGTCATTTGTAAATTCGTAACATAAAATGCAGTTTAAAATGTATTAAGCACTTTGCCGTAAAGGAGAAATGACAAGTCCTCATTCCTTGGCATCGTGCCAGGGACAACTGAAATGCCACAATGGGATAAAGAGTTCTCCCCCCAAAAGATATGTTGATGTCTTACCCCTCCCTGCTCCTGTGATCACAACCTTCTTAAGAAATAGAGTTGCAGATGTAATCAATTGAGATGATGTCATTAGTGTGGACCCCAACCCAGGATGACTAGTGTCCTTAGAGGAAAAGAAGAGAGGTAGAGACACAGGGACAACATCATGTGATGGTGAGGCAGATATTGGAGTGATGTCTCTGCAAGCCAAAGAAAGCTGGTAAAAACCAGCAGCTAAGACAAAGGGAAGGCAGGACCTTCCCATAGAGCCTCAGACACAGTGAGGCCCTGCCAGGACCTTGACTTTGGGTTTTCAGCCTCTAGTACCTTGAGACAATAAATTCCTGATGTTTTAAACCCCAGTTGGTGGTAACTGCCCAGCACCCCTGGGAGATGGACTCAAAGGCTAGAGCTGGAGCTGGAGTGTCCTCTTGGAGATCTTTCTCAAGTGACATAACTCTGTGCCCAGGGCCACAAAGGCCTGACCTGTTCAACCTTTAGCACTTTCCCCAGGAAAGCTGTTGAGTATGAGTCAGAGAACAGAGAGTGCTGACAGAGGACCCCTGAGGTTGCAGCTTTACAGATTAGCAAGCACAACAGAGGGCTGGTGAGATCTGTCATTTACTTGAAACTAGATTAGGAAAAAGCATGCATTTGCTTCTAAGCCACTATCACCGATGGACACATAAAGACAGACTAAAAAACAAAACAAACAAACAACCCTCCACTGTTTTGAGAAGTGGAAACATGCTGGATGCGTTCATAGAGTTGAGTAAGGAGTGTTGATCTCAGCAAACTGGCAGGATTTCCCAGTATTTTATGGATCTCTTACTTTCCCTGAAGTTTTTATCCATTGTCACCCCTGCAGGTGTACCCAGGTCAGAGAATATTTTTAAGAAGGAGGCCCAGGGCACAGTGTTGGTACAGGAGACACTGAGGCTCAGGAGGATTCCCTCCTCCTCAGGCATCATGACTCAGCTCAGCAGACCTGCACAGTCCTGAGGCCAGCAGCCAGTTCTGAACCTCACACCTCGTGGGCTTCACTCACTCACAACTTGCTGACTGAGTCAGGAAGCAAAACCAATAAAAAAAAGGAGAATCATAGAGTCATAACATGTTTTTGAAATTAGAATAAAGCTGGGATAACTTGGTCTATATTTTTTATGGTGTGATGAGCAAATGGAGACTCAGAGAGGTTAATTCATTTTCCCAAGGTCATAGGGCTAGGTAACATCAGATTCAGACTCAAAGGAGCAGATAACATATCCTTTTACCAGCCTCCTTCATTTCCCACCAATTCTATTAACTGTCCTTTAGGATTTTGCAAACAGGAATGATAGTCTCACCAGCCAAGCCATCCCCTGGTCCCAAGCACTGTTCTTGAGGGGGAAAGATATACTCCCCATCGCTAAGGCAGAGCATTTTACTTTTCACAGTACTCCAACATACTGTGTCCTAGTGGGATACACCCTCTTTCCCCACAAATAAGGAAAATGATAAAAGTTAATTTATTATGAAGTTAACATCAGAATTGCATACCAACATCAAAGTGAGTATTTTTCTGGGATTACATCTTTTAACACTGGCACACACACTATCCTCTTCAACACGGAAGCCCTGGTAGCACAAGTAATAAGATGGGCAATTTATGTCCAGGGTTTGAAAACAAACACTAGACATCCCTCCAACCACCACAAGAATGAAAGTGGACTGCGAGGATCATTTGGAACTTCCCAGTGACTGCAGGCGTCTCTTCGTCTCTTCTGTAGAAAGCAGGAGGTGATATCTGCTGATTTTGATGCAATGACTTGATCAGAAGCCTGAACAAATACTGGATGGCTGATATTTTAACATGGCAGTGGTTCCTTCCCCATCCATCTTCCAACCAGGTAATGCTAATTTTCCTTTAACAAAAGGTAGAAATTGTACCTGTAGAAAAATCTCTTTCTCCTCATACCAGAGGTGATATTAGCATCTGTAAGATGAATTGTGTTGTCAGCCAGAGAGAGGGAGCCTGGAATACTGGATTTTGCTCATAAATACATGTGCAGTGACTTCTATGTGCCAACCATCTTCTGAACTTCCCAGAAATCATCTGCTTCCTCCAGTTGTCTGAGCACGGAGCAGCATGGCTCCCCTCTCCCATCCTTTCCTCTCTGCTAACCCAGACAGCCCGCTTTGGTGAGAAGGGGTGATGGCGCCCACTAGGGTTTCATCCCGGCTGATTTATGGGTGTGTGCTCCAGCACAGCTGATGTGGTCCTAGGCTGTGTGCTGGTCAGGGGGTCCTTTCTCAGCTGCCAGTGTCCACTCCAGAACCCAAAAACAGTGAGGGGGTGGACCTGACGTGCAGCTGAAGGGGCAAGTGGGGGGAAGGTGAACTCAGCCTGTGAAGCTTTTTGCTCCTACTTCATGCCCTGATTTAATGAGGATGTTTTAGGACATTTTATGATGAGGATCTTAAGGCAACATGGTTTTAAAAGAGAAGGAAGAAAGACAGGAAGAAATCAAATATTTCTCCTGATTGAGTCAAATTTCCTTTAATCATAAAGCCTACTTCAAAGTGAGTTAATGAAATGCACAATGGCACACTCCTATTAATAGCCCCATATTATTTTACAATATAGTTTAAAGAGAGGAAAGGCACTTACAGTGTATTTCAAGATCTGGATGTTTTTAAGATTATTTCCAGGTCCCACAGGCAATGTGCTCCCAACCTGGATGAGCCTCAGGATGCCTATCGTTTGGGGTACCCCCGTGTGTCTTCAGCACACCCCTTCCTGTGAAGATGTCTTTCCCATGATTTGATTAGCATTTAGTAGTTTCACAAACCATGCTCACTATGCTATACAGCACAGTATTTATCTCGCCCTCATCAAACTTCCAACCTAGTAGAAAAGACAGAAAAGAGTCATCACTGGACCATGATTAGGAGGGTGACAACCACAGCTGCTTGGTTTAGTCAGAGCAGAAAATGACTGTAGGGGCATGGCTTATGAGTTAGAGGAGGTCCCTGCTGATGAGTGTTTGCAAGCCCCTAAAGGATTAGGAATAGCAGAGGGAACAATGTAATAAATACATAAAGGGTAAAACTGGCAAAGCATTTATTGATGGCTACAGGGTGAGGTGAAGAGATGGCTTATGGATGGTTTACAGATGGCTACTGGGGTTTCAAGTTGGTAGAGAGTCACCGTTAGAGAATCCAGGAGGAGGGGCTGGCCTCAGAAGGACAGCAAGGTCAGGGACAGACTTTGGAGATTTGAGAAGCCTGTCACCAGAGGAGAGAGAAGAGCTGTGGATACAGCTCAGAGATGTGAGTTATAAATGAAGAAAAGTGAGTGGACTTGCCCAGAGTGAGCCTGTTAAGCGAGCAGAGTAAGTGTAGAACCCAGGAGAATAAACTCAACATTTAAAATTCACTAGAAGAGGTGCTCTAAAGGAAAACAAAACAAAATGGTTGTTAAACCTCAAATGCCCCAGAAGTGAAAGGAGCAGAAAATTCCAGGTGAAGGGTAGGTGGAGGGAGGGGGGGTGCAAATGTAGGGGGGGGTGGCAACAGGGGAGGGCGGTGCCAATGGGGGGAGGGTGGTGCCAATGTGGGGGAGGGCGGTGCCAATGGGGGGAGGGAGGTGTAATCACGGGGAGGGCCGTACCAATGGAGGGAGGGCAGTGCCAGTGGGGGGAGAACAGTGCCAACATGGGAGGTGGGGGTGCCACTGGGGGAGCAGTGTCAATGGAGGGGCAGTGCCAAACGGCACAGAAACAGCGAGACAAGGACTGAAGGGGCTGTCACTAGGGCCCACAGTCAGCAAACCACTGGCAACTTTGCTGGTGCCATGATGGGGATCAGCCAGCTGTGCTCTGAGAAGTCAGCAGAAAGGAGGAGGATGAGGGCAGAGAACTAAGCGTGGAGGGGAGGAGGTAGAAACTAAGAGGAAAAAGAAAAATGGGCCTTTCTTTTAAATCTCAACTCTATTACAGTAACAATCTTGTACTTTCATTGTCCCTTAAGGCAGGTTCCCAACCAGGACCCCAGAAACTCAGGTGAGGGAGGCACAGCATTTGGAGAACATGGGTGAGAAGTGAGTCCACACATCACCAGGGTGAGACAGAATCACCGAGGACAGTTTTGTCACTGTCTGAGCTTAACATATATTGGATGAAAAATAGTCATCTGGATTTTCTCTGCCCCTCCTGTCCCCTTCACCTTAGAGATCAATATTGATACCCCTCCCCTTTATTTGTCTTTGGTTCCAGAGAGTGTGACTAGCATAACTCATGGTTAAAATGCTACCCACACAATGAGCTCTGTTCCTATTATCATGCTATGTTTTATTCAGGGCTCTGCCTAGAATTGAAGTCCTGCTCATTTCTCCAATTTGTCCCAGAGATGGAACAAATTAAACATGATTTTCAGCAAGACACTCAGAGGTAAAGTGTCAAGGGAGGCACAGTCACTGATTATACCAACAAAGAACACAGAAATGAGAATTCTTGAGAAGGCTTTATGGAAAGGACATTTCTCTTTATATTTTCATCACTGGGATCTTATTTTAAATCTGGAGGACTTATGTGTACTTTATACAAATCTACAATAAGCAGGATCTGATTTTATTTTCCTCAACTCACACTTTATGGACAATGATGGATCAGCATGTGTCCTGGGCTCTTCTTTAGGAGAGATTAACAAAGACAGACTTTGTAGTCTGAATTGTTCCTTCCCAAGAGCCCTGGAGACAGTCCATTAGCTCCTGGCTCCCACCTCCACTCCGAAGCCCACTTTCAGCCTCCCACCCATAACATTGGATGCCTGGTGCATCTAAACCTCGTATCTCCTTGCAAGAGGCAGTTTCTAAATTGACACACATGTTCCCTGAAAGCAACAGGAGAGGGAATTAACCCAGGAGGCAAGTAACTGGCTACACGGCTTAATTAGAATGCAAGTGCGATTTTCAAATGGTAATTTCAAGTGTAGCAGAAGCCATCTATAACTTTATGTTTATAACTTTTACATTCATAATTTATTTCCAGCCAGGAATCCGGTACCTTGCCACATAGTTAGTGCAATGGGACCTCAGCAATGGGATTAAGAGGCACAATCCACATACTTAACTTTCCCTCCTCTACACATCTTGAGATTTTTTAGTTCAGTTGGCTTTTTATGATAGCTTTTTAAGAATTGCAGTCTCTGTGGTTAGAAATGGAAACCCAGGAAGGCCCAGTCCCCGATGGCTCCTCAGGGTGCATTGAGTGCAGCTCGAGCTGTGAGCCTTTGTTCTCAAGGGCACTGTCCTCAAGAAGAACATTCTTTAGCTAGGGTTTCTGAGCCAGCAGCAAAGATGAGTAAGATCAGCCTGCTGGGAACTCTGCATGCTGATGGAGAAAGACAGTAAACTCACAGGAAAACAGGGGCTACAGTGCAGGAGTAGGGGGCCTCTTTCCCTATTAAGGCAAAACTAAACAGAGAGGGGTCACTAGGGTTGGACCCTTGCTACTTAAAATGGGTTCTGTGTTGGGCGGCAGCAGCCTCCCAGGGAGCTGCTCAGAGCTGCAGAGTCTCAGGCCGGGCCAGGAGGCCGGCTCAGCACCTCGTCTTTACGATGTGCCCCTTTGACCAGCAAGCATATCAACATCTGAGGAACACATGCCCACACCATCGGAGGCTGGGACAAGGCTATCTGTTGGTAGAGCTCAGGCCCTCTGGTGACACTGCTCCTCGGCCACTACTCCTTCCACAGCACTAGGCACACACCCCTGTTCAGCGTCATTGTCTTGAGTTCTTATTCGCTCTCCTCCAAATGCTGGAGGTTTCCTTGGTTTCTCCTTTTCCTCCTGCTGGTCTCTGATTTTTGTCTCCTAGTGAGAATTCTTCCTGTCTGTGACTTTAGCTCCCAAGAGCTTGTTTGGGCTGGAATTACGTGAAGGATCATTATATGAACCTCGGTGGTCATAAAACATAATCGAGCACTTTGAGTGACAGTCTCAGTTCAACACACACCAACTCACAGGTCCACCCTTGTGAAAACTCTTATCATTTTCTTCATTTTGCAAATTAGGACTCCAATGAAGAGAGATATTAGCAACAAACTAAGTTCCTCCAGGCAGCGTGTGAAGGAGAGAGGACACTGTATTCCCCAGGGCTGCATCCTGTGCCGTGGAAGCCAGGCCAGCCTGCAAGTCCCTGAGTGCCACCATGTCATCAGCCTCCACAGACATCAACCTGACCCACACAAAACCCTGCTTCATAGGCCAGTCACCATGTCCTGTTCAAACCCTGCCAGCCTCTCCCTCTGTCTTCCCTGAGTCTCATGGGGGTGATCGTCCAGCCTGCTTTGTCTCCCAATCACATCCTTGACCACACGTGACTTCCCTCTGCCTTCCTCCACCCACACCCCCCATACATTCACCAGGGCTCACTGACTCTCCTGTACATGCTCAGGGGAACCCCATGCTTGCCCTCCCCTCAGTTTTATCCACAAGCGAAATCATTATATAATGTTTGGAAAATGTTTTCCATGCATCCTTCAGTCCACTGGCATGCACGGATCTTACTGGGGCTATGGAAGGAAATGCATAATTTATCAGACCTCCCTCCCCACGGAGAGGAAAGTGATCCATTTGAGTAAAACCGACATTCCTGGGGAACGGTCGCCTGCAGAGAATCTCTGTCCCATTGCTGTAATCCTCGAAATCTTCCATTAGCTTTTGAGATACTTATTTTCTGCACATATGTTCCTAGATACCCACACTACATAATGCAAGAAAAATGTAATTATTTGTATGTGTAGCAAGGGCTCATGGCCTTGCCTGTGTATTTATATAATTGTGGACATCAATAACCTAGCTTCAGTTATAATGGTCTGTGCTGTGAAAAAGGGCAAATTTGGTGGCTCTTGTTTTCAAATAATGAGGTTTTGTTCCAGAGAAAATATTAACTTCTAACTCTGCTGTATTTTGAATAGAAATTGTACTAGAAATTCTGTGTATGCTAAAAGTCACCTTTTAAGAAGATGTAACCCAAGATTAAGTATTTAACATTTCAGCATAATTATTGTTTCAGATAGCAGGAGGTTGTGGACTGGGTGGCTGCAACAGTCAGGGCATGCAGTGGAGGAAACTAGTAGTTTTCCCTAAAGCCCCCCAAATCCTCCCAGTGGATATTCTTATCCTTGTTTTGCAGTGAGGAATCGGAAGGTTGTCTAAGATAAAGAATAAACAAAGGAGACAAGGCTGGGAAGTAGCTGAGCTGAGGCTTTAGCTTTGGTGTGGGGCACCACTGCTTGTGCCTTTTTAGCTCACACCAATAGTGTCTACAGCACTAATTTAAACATAAAATAATAAAAACTAATGTATTTATTTTAATTTAATGTATTTTTTATTCTACTCAGAAGTTTCATAGTAACCTTGTCAAATAGACCAGCCTGGAAAATAAGTTGCTTTTAAGAAATACATCTGTTCATCTTAGTTATTGATGTTCCGTTGAATAACTGTGATTAACATCTCCACAAATACCTATTGGATGTCACCAAGTCACCAAGTCCTGCATGTTTAAGAGTTCAGTAGTGCCTTATATGTGTGAGCCTTCTGACTGAACAGATGTGGGTCTTATCACTTCTGTTCTCATTCTATTGGAGAGAATTTAATCATGGGCCACACTTACACCGAAATGAGACTGCCACCAAATGTGGATTTCATAAATGTCACCAAGAAAGAAAAACTGAATTTGGGTGGAGAGAAAGCTGTCACCAGCAGAGTCATTTGCTTGCAGTTGTGTCGAGGACTGGGGGATTCAGACACCTTCAGGAGCCCTAGAAAGACAGCTCTGACTTCAAGATCCCTATGCTGGAGATTGGGGCAGTCTGAAAACACAGAGTGAGGTCACTGTTATGTGTCCAGCTGCTTTATTATCTCCAAAAAATGGAGCTCAGAGGCAAGGTCAAAGCTCGACTTAGAAGCACTAGTATGATTGACAGCTAGGTGGTATTCAGCATCAGTAGGATAGATGAACAAATTTAGGCAAAAATTTTAGGGAAGAGAAAGGAAGAGAGCTCTGTACTAACCTCAGAGGCATTTAAACATTCAAACGCCTGGTAGGGGAGGAAGAACCAGCGGAAAAGACTGCACAGGGGCTTCCATTGAGGTGGGACTAATTACCTGGACTAGTGGAGAATGAAGCACTGGCCGCGCACGCCGAGTGCTGTGAGAGTCAGCAGTGGAGCTGTGACCTTGACAGCTGTTCACAGACAGGTTGGGAGAGAAGATGGGCAAATGAATCAGAAAGACCAGTAGTCAAGAAAGTTCTCTTTATTCCTATTCATTGTAACATGTTCTGAAGGGTTTCCTTCATGGTCCATTAGTGATTCACCAGCTTATTCCATAAAAACAACAATTAGGTACTGGAAATTCCTCACAAAGCCCTATCACCCAGATACAAGATTGCCTTTATTATCAGTTCTGGGCGTTCGTGATTGGCAGCTTTTCTTTATTCCAGTCTCACATTACCATTTAAACCAACCAAAACACTCATCTTGCCAGAGAAGTAAATTGCCACTTTGCAACACGAAAAGCAGGCGAAAAGTATAAAAATGTGAATAGTCATCATTGTGCGTCTAGCAAGTCGCACAAAACCTGATTGTGTGAATAAGGCAGTTTGCATCCTGTTATGCTAGCCTCATTCTTGCTTTCATAATTATTAAAGCACTCCAGATCATTAAGTCTGCCAAACACAAATTGGAAAAATAAAACTCTCCCAACTGACAAGCACATTCCCTCACCTACCTCCAGTCTCCAAATCACAGAAATATCTAGGTGAAATTAATCTTTTTAACTTTTGCATCTCAACTGTGTTCCAAGGTGTCCCTAATGTCTACCCATTAATAAGCTCCACTAACTGCACATATTTGAAACAAAAAAGCCCACAAATTTAGTTTACCCTGAACTCTTGGATGGCAGAGTTATAAGCATCATTATTTCTTGTCCGTCTGAGAATAGAAATTGGCCTGGTGAGGTGGCCTGTTTATCCCCTCTCAGCCAGTAAGAAGCAGTCGCCTGTCCCCATTCCCGTGCGCTGGGTAGGTTCCATCTGCCTGCACAGTGGGTGCACCCCACTGGCATTTCACAAGTGGCTTTGCCACCACCAAATGGCATTTATAAACAGCTAATGGAAGTCATGGTCAGCAACTGAAAGTAAAAAAAACAGTGATTGCTTTCATGTCTTCTGAAAAGTCATTTTAAGGGACTGAGGGGTGATGGACAGCAGAACAACTCTTCAAATCATGTGTAAAACTGGAAATGACTCTACTGCCGGGACCCAGACTGATTCCTGTTGAGCGGAGCAGGGTAGCAGGAGGCGTGAAGTTGGGATTTCCAGGGTGAAAGAGAGAAATGTGTCCCAAGTGTCTCAGTTTCATAAAGGGGAATTGTACTTTAGAGCTTTTTGTAAGACAGGCTCCCTCTGGGAATTGTTAAACTGCACCATTGTTCAGTCTAGCTCTCTTCTTTAGCTCCCCTTCTGGTTTAACATTGTGTTTTCCAGGCACTGAGGCAACGCTGTGTTCATTGGAGGGGAGCGCAGCTCCCTGAACGTTCCATGTCCCAAGCAGACAGACATTTCTTGTATACCAAGTACCTGTAAAGGCACCTTGCTGACAAATCACTGACACAAACAGGTTACTGACTAGCCCCCAAGGAGACAAATCCCCGTCTTGGAAAGACTCCCAGTCTAGGAAAACAGCGAGACCAAGAGATGCAGGCGACAGTGCCGAAGTCTTCTGCACTTTTCCAGTCTGGAGCTGTCTGCTGGGCCACATGAGGGCCACACAGTCTGCGGCCCAAGTCTGCGTCCTGGGAACGGGTTCGGTCAGATATTCCAGACAGCTCTGAATAGTCCCCCAGATCAGCAAAGAGGCTAATGGGGTGGCTAAAACAGAAATGCTTCAAGCGCACAGACTTATAAGGAGCCCGGGGCAGGGCCTGTGGCCTGGGGTTGGCCTTGTGTGCACTGTAAGTGGCTCCAGGTGTCAGCGACCACATCAGGCTTTCTGTGGGCCGTGCTTCTCTCTGTATCACTGCCTACAGCTCTGCCAGGCAGAACAACAGCCCCAGAGCTGTCCGTGCCCAGAATCCGTGACTATGTTACCTTAGATGGCAAAAGGGATGTTGCCCATGTGATTTCCGTGAGCTGCAAGGATTATCCAGGATTATCCAGGAGGACCCAATCCAATCACGGGTGTCCTTGTAACCTTTCCAGCTGGATTAGTCAGGGAGAGGCCTGACATTCCCAGATTTAGAGACATGCAGAAGGGCTGCAGCCCAGAACACAGGCAGCCTCCACAGCTAGAAAGATGGAGGAAAGCCCCCCAACCCTGAGGCTCCAGGAGGGACCACGGACCTGCCAGCACCTTGCTCTTAAACTCGGGGGATCCTGTGAGACTCTGCCCAGCAAAACTGTCAGGTGATAAATCTATGTTGCTGTAGGCTACAGAATGGGTGTGAAGATTTGTTAGGGAAGAGAAAGAAGCAGCACTGAAAGTCACCTTCACGGAGAAAAGCTATTCTAGAAATCTGTGCGTTCTGAAATTCTGTGGTCACCTGTGTGGTGTGGGGCTGCCTGGGCCCCAGGGGCTCCTTTCTAACTTATCTCAGCTGCCAGAGGCCCCAGTGTGACAAGAACAAGGCCCCTCCTCCCACAGCTCACCCATTTCACTGCCACGTCAGGACCCTCGTGGACAGATGCTTTTAGGCACAGCAGCATGAGCACCAGCACCACAGAGCCCTGGACCACCGACAGCAGCGTGAGCACCAGCACCACAGAGCCCTGGACCACCGACAGCAGCCTGAGCGCCGGCACCACGGGAGCCCGGCCGCTGCTGAGGGAGGCGGGAGGGGATGTGCTCGTTTCCTGCAGAGGTTGTAATAAGGTGCCACAAACTTGGTGGATTCAAATGACAAAAATTTATTCTCTCATGCTTCAAAGGTGAGGAGGGAAATTCAAGCATTAGCAGGATTGCACACTCCCTGTGGGCACCAGGAGAGAGTCCACTGGGCCTGCACAGCTCTGGTAGATGCCATTCCTGGGCCTGTGGCCACATCACTCTGACCCCTGTCCCCAGCATCACAGGCGTCTCCACTGGGTCTTCTCCCAGCTGCCTCTGCACTGCTCTCTCTGCCTGACCACATCTAGGGCCTACTGGGATCATTCAGCACAAACTCAACAACCTGAATGTAATCACCTCTCATTTCTGTATAAGGGAATTCTCATAGATTCCGGATATTGGGATGTGGTCAACTTTTTGGAGGCCACCATGCAAGGGAATCAGGGGATATTTGAGACCTACGGGTTGTAAGCTTTGCTGTTTAGCACTGGCCAGACCCTAACCTGACTCTATGTCCCATCCCAATGGTAGAGGAAGTGGGGGAGGAGAGGATAAGTCCCAGGAGGGGAAGGAGGCACCTTGGTGGCAGGTCTGAACTTCTGTAGGAATTCATTCAAAATTCTAGCTGTAGAAAATTGTTCTTGAAGGTGTCGTCTGGCTTGAGTCTGTGCTTCCCTCACATCTCATTATCTCAGAAGAAAGTCAGGTCAGGAGGGGCTGCCCTCCTTACAGAGGGGGAGCTGGGGGCACAGACAGGGAAGCTTCCTGCTGGGTCGGGGTAGAGAGGAGCCCAATCTCGCCCACCTTGGGGGATTCCCACATAGGGAAACCTGCAACGTCATGTTAGCTGTCTGAAATCTTAAAATTCTCATAGCAATGTTTATTACTGATTTTAAAAAATTGTTCTAGTTATCATTGTTATTAACATGGTAAGATCACCATTGTGAGATCAGATTATTCATTTAAATGTTTATTTATACCACATCGTACTTTTCACTTCCTTGGGACATTATTATGAGGTTTCAGGAGAGCTCATATCCTAATTTGTCACCATAAAGACTCCTTCAGGTGCAGCTCCATCCAAGAGGCCATTTTCCTCCATCTTTTTCCCTTGAGTGCCCCTCATGCTACAAAGGAGAGAGATGTTCCCTGAAGCTCACTCTCTCACACACTGCCGCAATTCACAGAACCAGGAGTCCCCCCAACACACAGGCTGAGAAGTTGTAGCAAATTCACTACCAGTGCCTGGGACAAGAGAGGAAGAGAGGTGCTTTCTGGGCCCTGGGACCATGCTTTGGAGTGACACAGACGTGGCTGCGGAACCGGGGTGATGGATGACTGCTAGAAGAAGTGGGTGGGGAGATGAACTGGGTAAACAGAGAGGCAGTACCCACATCTGTCGTGAGCCAGCCTCCAGCAGCTGATGCTGCCCAGAACGCCATCAGGAAGAAGCATCCAGAAGGTGCCTGGACACTCTGGCGTTTTCCATCAACGTCTGCCCCCTCCAGCAGCCCCGAGCTTGTGATTACCTGTCTTGGGCTTTCTGCTAGAATCCGCGGTGCCTAGCAGGAAAACTGACGAAAGGGTGTGACAACCAGTGTCGCACTTCAAATATGGGTTCCAAATACCCCACAGAGAGACTGCAAGAAAAAAAACATAGTTTTAGAGAAAGAAAGACTATTTGGGCATAAACTGATTTTTAATACTATGAAGAGATCTTCCAAAGCCAGTATGTGGAATGTCCTTGTGGGACATACCTCTGGCCCTTGGTCTGTGGGCTGGAGAGGACCATGGTAGCCTTCCCAAAGGCCTCACCTGTTAGTGTCGAGAGGAGACTTCTTAGAGGTGCCAGGAGGCAGCAGGACTGGGTTTCCTGTCTCCGTGGCAAACATCCCAAGGCAAAGGTTGGGATGAGTGAAGAAAGTTAGAAGAAAGTGAAGTGAAGTGAAGAAAGTTAGAATGAGCAAGAAAGCCCAGGCAGGTGCACAGCTCCGTAAACACTCTAGTAAGCTGGCTCCGTCTTCTGTGCATGCAGATAGAAGAATCGTCAGGCATGGAAAGACCTCCAGTTTCAAAGTGATAAGAAGGTGGATCTTTAATGCAATTCTTTTGTGTTTTGTTGCAAAATGTAAAACTAGACAAAGCAAACATTAACCCTGTCATGAACCCTCGTCAGATACGCGCGCGCGGCGACGCCAACGTAACTCCCAAGCGGCTCCTTCCCTTTCTCCAAGGTGTCTCGCCTCTTTTCTCCAGCCCCTTGCCCATGTGTTCACCCTCCTGCGTGGAGTCCCTGAGCACCTCTGCCCGCACAGGGGCCTCTGTGTCACCTGTTATCAGTTATGTGCCATGTCGTCTTTGCTCCTTCCTGTGTCCTCTGCTCTCTCTCCTCTCTTGGCCTTTGGACTAAAAGTTGAAGCTGCCTCATTCTCACCCTTTCCTGTGACATGTAGTTGACTCCTGGGGAGAGGCCTGTCTGAGCTTTGTGAATGAGCAGCACAGAGAGGTGCCCTCTGGCCCGTGGGACATTTACCAGATCATCCCCCACAGATGAGGGTCCTGCTCTTGGCCTGTCACAGGCGTGGGGCATCTTCTCTCCCTGGACCTCACTGGCCCGTGAGCTCCTTGCAAGCCACCAGGGTGCACACATAGCAGACAGGCCTCACCTGGTGCCGGTCAAAGAATGTTTATTAAGTGGCTGAATTAATGAATTTCTAGCTGCAGTAACTGATGTTGCTGATGCAGCTCTTGAAAGTGCTGGAAGTTTTGCTAAGGGCTCAGAACTGGTGTAAGACCCAGTCTTACAGACAGCAGTCTGAAGACAGCCAACAGTGCTTTCCCAGAGACATCTGTGGGAGTCACCTGTCCCCTCTCCTGGGCTCTGTGCAGCAGTGGGTTGGGTGACAGTGTCTGGTGCAGTGGGAACAAGACACTGAAGGCCAAAGTGTCCCTCCCAGTGGGTAAGAGTATCCAAACTGCCCCCTGCAAGAAGGGCAGTTTAAAGAACTAGGATTAATAAGATTAAAATGCGAGACTACAGTTTTTATTTTTGTATTGTTCAGGAGCCAAAGCCCACAGCACCCAGGATGAAGTGAGCACTCCCAGCCCCAAGGGGAGGGAGCAGTGTCTCAATCTCACTGCCTGAGTGGGTTAGTGGGGACCTCCAGAGACTGGCAGAATTCTGTGTTAGGGAGACTTCACAGAGCTGGGCAAGACCCCCTGCTGGAGGGAAATGTCGGGAAGAGAGAATTAAGAGCATAGATCACGTCAGACACTCCAAGGTTAAAATAAAACTGCATTACTCAGGTGACATCAAGAGATACTAAAGGGACAGGACATTCACCTCTTACTTGGCAGAAACACCTCCTACACCTCTCCTGGTGACCACAGACACCCAACAGTCTAAGCCAGGCTGGGTGACTGGTTCACCCTCTTGTGAACCCATGTATCAAAACATCCCCTGAGGATAATGTCTCCATGATTTTTACTGTATCAAAACATCCCCTGAGGATAATGTCTCCATGATTTTTACTGCAGGGACACTGTTCTCAAGGAAAGGCTCCGCCCTCCCAGGGCACCAGGCCCAGAATCCTATAGTACAGGAAAGATCTCAGACACTAACCTCTGCAGAGAAACAGGAGTGGAATCAAACTTGCTTTTTGGACCCAGTGGGGGCACTCTGCCCCTCTGCCCTGCCCTGGCCTGCACAGGTGCTGCTCTGCAGTACCCAGCGCCCCGTGTCACCTCTGAAAGCTCTGCGCACCTGCCGGCTGTACACTAAGCCGTCTGCGTGCTTGTTCCTCTTGACGAGGACACCTGGAGGACCCTGGCTTCTCTGTAAGGCATCTTGATGTCTCAATGCCAAGTGCAAGACTTGGCGTTCAGTAAAAGGCAAGTGAGTGGGTGAGTGAGTAAACACAGGGCCCCGGGGACCATCTGCAGACTCACACCCTGTCGGAAGAGACCTACATTGCCTTTGTCTTCATGGAAGGCCCCTGTCCGCTTCCCAGGCCTGTGAGACTATGAGCAATTTCTCTCTGATTTTAATTGTCCTATTTGATCTATTCAGTTGTTCATTTTTACACTTCTGTCCTTATCCATCCTCACGGTTTGCCCCCAGCTCCTTGAATGGCCTTGAAAACACTTTCCTGCTTCTGATACTTTTGTACTTCCGTGGACAAGTTGGCAGACGGGAAGGAATGTCTTCAACTGGCTTCACCTCAATCTTGATTTAACAGTGGAGCAGCATGGCCTCCAAAATTGACTAAGGCCCTGGATTGGAATGATTGGGTGGCTTATTAACTGGTTCTCAGGTACCTGCTGCTGAAGTCTCCTTGTAAAGGAGTTAAATTCCTTCATTTCCAATCTGGAAACCTGCTTTGCAGTCTGCTCTTGGCTCTGACCTCCACCTGTGTGTCCTGTGCCTCCCTACAAGGATGTCCAGGCAGATTTGTTCCTCCCTTTTCAAAAGTCACCTCCTCAAAGATCCTAAAACAGATCACCCCTACCTGCTGGTTATTGCAGTCCTTCTAATCTCGACCCACAGTGACTTGGAACAGCTCCCGACACATCCTCTCTCTTCCCGCCCTCCAGAGCCACCGTCCTCGGTGAACACAGGGTGGTTATTTCATGTCACTTAACGGGCCTGAATGTTCCTGTCACCCATTTTGTTTACTGGAGATTCGGCTCCCTCCAACAAAGAAGTCCTGCTTCTCCTCTGCCACGCTCCCCGCAGACCTGCTTTCCCTTGGCGGCACTCCCCACAGAGCTCTCTAGGACCCAGCAGGGCCCACACCGAGGATGAGCAGGAAGAGATGGCAAGCAGACCCAGCAGACCTGGGAACTGTCATGGCAGAGCATGAGTCCACCCCAGAGGAATGCGTCCTCTGCCCAGAAAGCCCGAGAATAGCAGACGCGCATGTAGGTTCTACTCATTTCAAGAGTAGCCTGAAGAGTCAGCCGTCTGGGCCAGCACAGTGACACACGTAGAATCTCATAAGCTCCTCACTGGGACGTGTCCTAACTGTGGGAGAGAACAGCCCAAATGTTTATTTATCCGTGGGACCTCTTAACCTGGGAAGGTGAATGTCTGAGAAAGAATTGGCTCCAGGCCATCTCC
This sequence comes from Loris lydekkerianus, assembly GCA_963574355.1. Taxonomy (NCBI): domain Eukaryota; kingdom Metazoa; phylum Chordata; class Mammalia; order Primates; family Lorisidae; genus Loris; species Loris lydekkerianus. The sequence continues at coordinate 12,990 of CAUYPK010037770.1, read as the reverse complement.
CTGCAGTCAGTGGGAGAAGTATTGTCTCTCCCATGGGGTTGCTGGCCGAGAAGCTGACCTGGGAGCAGTGGGCTGTCCTTCCATTGCAAGGGAATCCGTAACTTGTGTTTGTGTGGGCGGTAATTGGGGTGAGATGTGAAACTATCAAAAATCAGACAACAAAAGCACATACTGCCGAGGCTCCAATCCTACAGCACATGTGTGGTCACGTTGGGGGTGAAGACGGAAGCATTGCCAAGACATGAACAAGACCTGATGAGTTGAAGAGGGATGGCACAGCATGGATACAAAGACTCGGGCAGCTTTGCCGGCTGGTGGAGAAATGCTGACATATTCAGTGAAGAGTATGGGAAAAATCACCTAAAAAAATTATTATACCTTATACAAACAGGATTAAAATCTAAAAACAAGAAATAAAATTTTAAAAATTTACTAGGAGGAGAATGCTTATTTCCATATAAAATTAACTTCACCCACGAACCCACCATGAACAGCTAGAATACTTGACAAAGTATATGAAATATGTGTGTATCATGTATATAACATTGAACAACGCGTGTCAGCACAGAGTTCTGCTCCCTAACAGAAAGGAACAAGCAGGTAATTTCTATCATCACTTTCTTCCCACAGCCCACGTCCAGATCTCAGTTCAGGGACAGGAAACTCAGGCAGCTGCAGAACACTGAGGTCTTACGGAGTTGAGGAGACAGAGATTGTACTCAAGGGAAGCAGAGGAGGCTGGAATTCACAGGGAAGAATACAGGTTGGGCTTCCCAAATTTTAAAATCCAAAATCTGAAGCACTCCAAAATCCTAAAGTTCCTGAACACCAACCTGATGCTCTAAAGAGATGCTCACTGGAGCATTTGGGATCTTAGGTTTCAGTTTGGGATGCTCAACCAATAAGCACAATCAAATCTTCCAAAATCTGAAATATTTGAGGTCCAAGACACTTCTTGTTCAAGCATCTTGGATAAGGAATATTCAACCTGTATTTAAGTTGAGGGAGAAAAGCCCCCCTTGAGTCTTTGTCTTATTTATTATTTATTTTATTTTATTTTATCTTATTTTATTTTAGAGATATAGCCTCCAGCTGTCACCCTGGGTAGAGTGCCGTGGCATCACAGCTCACAGCAACCTCCAACTCCTGGGCTCAAGTGAATCTCTTGCCTCAGCCTCCCAAGTACCTAGGACTATAGGTGCCTGCCACAATGCCTGGCAATTTTTTCGTTTGTAGTTGTCATTGTTGTTTGGTGGGCCTGGGCTGGATTGGAGCCCGCCAGCTCTGGTTTATGTGGCTGGTGCCCTAGCCGCTTGAGCTACAGGCGCTGAGCCCCACCTTGAGCCTTTGAATGCTCCCTCTGCCCATGCCAAGAGCTGAAAACTCCTTGAATCTCGGAAAGGAATTACTATCAGATTCTGAATAATTGCCTTAGATATAAGCTGAAAAATCCTCACATGGAAGTGGGAGTCTCTTGCGTTCCCAGCAACCAGTACAGACATAACTTGTTGAGTACATAGGGCATTTTGTAGACTCCCCACAGAATCAGGAAAGATATAGTCATCCCCCCCCCAACAAAAAAATAAGGTAAAATAGCCATAGAGTAAAGACCGTTCAGACACATCCTAAGAAATGCAGAACACCAAGGTGCCAGAGGGTCAAGCTGGCCCCAGATGAGGTAGGTGCTGGGCTCTGAAGCTGGCCCAAGTTCAACACATTTCCAAGCAGCATAATAGCATTTGCAACTCAAAAATCATAGACCACACAATGTCTGGAATCCAACCAAAAATAAACAGAAAAGGAAAGGAACAGAAAATTGTGTTCTGCTCATTATGAGGAAAAAAGTAAGTCAATAGAAACAGACCCAGAAACAACAGAGATTATGGAGTCAGCACACAAGGCTTTAAAACAACCATGAAGAATGTGCTCAAAACCAAGCATGAGGAGAAGGAAACTCAGAGACATAAAGCAGAAGTTTATGTAACCTTTAGAGATTAAAGCATGTTGTAGCCATGAAGAGTCCCATGTGTTGAAAAAAATTCTCCACTTTGAGTGGTGGGAACATTCTACTGAATGGCATTAACAAAAAAATTAGACACTGTAAAAACAGAAAAAAAATTACCCAAAATGAGGAGAAAAGTTAAGTGCTGAATAAGACTGAACTCCCTAAAATTCATTTATAACCCCAAATCATATTTGCCTTACTTTCCTGGTCATTCATGAGCGTGCTCAAGGCTGCGGATATTTGAGAGATTCCAAGTACAAGTTCCCAGGTGAGATGGAACAAGACAGCCTTCTGCTTTCCCTTTTCAGTTTTCCTGGTCTCTTCAGTGCCACATTTTCTGTGATTTTTTTTTTTTTTGGGGGGGGAGGGTGTAATTTTTCTGTTTAAAAGGGCCTCCAAGCATAATGCTGAAATGCTGCTTGGAATTGCTCAGCACAGAAATACTAGGCTGCGCTTTATGGGAAAATGCTCATCAAGGCTCAACTGGGCATGAGTTACAGCATGTGAGTAACGCATGGGCTACAGAGCTGGTGGCCGAGAGTTCAGTGTCATGAATCAAAAATATGTAAAAAATATGATATCTTCAAACAGAAACATGAGACAAATGTAGATACTGATTGGTTGATGAAAACAAGGGCCCACAGAAACCCACCTCTGTATTTCTTCTGAAAGCAATGATTAAGTTTTCACTAATTCAGCATTTGTGTTGACTTGGTAGACTGTAAGTATTATAGAATACATTGTATTTTTATATCAATAAAACTACTATATTTCATGCGGAGAAATTATAATGACTATATTAAGAATAATAATAAATTTTTCCAATAATAAAATTCTTCCTCACATTGAACTAACTCTCTAGCTAATAATAATTAAAATATTTGTAAAAAATATAATAAAACAATGCTTTGAAGGTACTGGAAAGTAACTAAAGGTTAGCATAAACTAGAGGTGATTTGATCCTTGAAAGCAGAAAACCACAACTTAGTGAAATCTACATTTCTATTGCAACTTTTCTAATAACTACTTTTCCTCTAAGGAAAAGACCAGCTCTGAGACCTCTAAGCTCAGACCAGGGATGGAGCTCAGACCAGCCTCCTGTGGGAGGAATCAGGGATGGAGCTCAGAACAGCCCCTGTGGGAGGAGTCATGGATGGAGCTCAGACCAGCCTCCTGTGGGAGGAGTCATGGATGGAGCTCAGACCAGCCTCCTGTGGGAGGAGTCATGGATGGAGCTCAGACCAGCCTCCTGTGGGAGGAGTCATGGATGGAGTTCAGACCAGCCTCCTGTGGGAGGAGTCATAGATGGAGCTCAGACCAGCCTCCTGTGGGAGGAGTCATGGATGGAGTTCAGACCAGCCTCCTGTGGGAGGAGTCATGGATGGAGCTCAGACCAGCCTCCTGTGGGAGGAGTCAAGGGTGGAGCTTAGACCAGCCTCCTGTGGGAGGAGTCATGGATGGAGCTCAGACCAGCCTCCTGTGGGAGGAGTCATGGAGTTCAGACCAGCCTCCTGTGGGAGGAGTCATGGATGGAGCTCAGACCAGCCTCCTGTGGGAGGAGTCAGGGATGGAGTTCAGACCAGCCTCCTCTGGGAGGAGTCATGGATGGAGCTCAGACCAGCCTCCTGTGGGAGGAGTCAGGGATGGAACTCAGACCAGCCCCTGTGGGTGGAAACCAGGCAGACAGAGGAGGAAGCCCATCAGCTCTTCCGGATCCTCAGCTAATTCTTTACCAATAAGAGGCTGAAGGAAAGAACAGGTAGGTGGAGTATTTAACAGCTTCCTCCTGGGAGGCAGAGTTTAGAGTTTGAACAGCCTGTTAAAGTCAAGGACAAATGTCACTAACTGGAAATCGGAAGTAGCTGAGCACAGAGGAACCGAGATGGTGCAGAGGTGTGGGGAAGGTTCCTTACAGCCTGGTCCGTGGGAGGAAATTTGGGACACAATGCAGGCCACAGAGGTCATCTCTAAAATATTGGTAAGAATACATTTTATGTAGAAAAATCAAATTTCTCCTAGCACTACCAAGTTTTTCATTGAAACCAATTCCCTGAAAAGTTAAGAACCAATGAATAAACAGAAACATCAGAACAAAAGGCAGAAACCAGTTATTTCTAATCAAACCTCATAAATACAGACAGTTGTTATTTGTCAATTAGGAAACAAAAACAAAAGTAGTCCCAGCACAAGTGTTAATCATTAAAACTCAGAGCGGTGCAAACTCACATGTTAGTGTTTTGGTCTTTGACAGACGCACTTGGAGTGACATATCCTGAGACAGCTGTTGGTACAAAGGATCTTGATTTCAGCAAAGCATTTTGAAATCAGTAGCTTAAAAAAGGAGTGAAGCAGGAATAAATTTAAATCAAAAGAAGGAATATCAATTTGGGACTCCACGCTAGTCCCTGGCAGACCAGAACCAATTCTGTCACATCCTCATTATTGCCAAAGAGTGGATTAAATGTTGCCCCATAGAACTCACAGAAAGCTCAACAGCACAATGAAAAGGTTTATTAAACATGTTTTGTCATAGCTGTTTTCAGATGCAAAAATGATAACCAAAAAACTGGGCGTACTCTTGGCACATTTATTTTTGTTTCTAAAATTGCATTTCTAAAATTGAATTTACTCAGGCAACTTAAGAAGAGTATCTTCACATCGATTATAGAAGGCTTGTTTTTAATTTGTGTGTAATTTTTATTTTAAAAAACTTATGAACAGTTGGATTTATAGAATTAGGAGGTAAGTATATCCACACATTTATGGTACTTCTCAGTTCTGAGTAAGAGAAAAGCAGGAAAGGTTAGTAATGTGTTCGTTTATACAATATTGGTGGACATGGGTGACCTGACACACGTCAGAATAAAGTCTGTGTAATATTACAAGAATACTCCTGCCAAGTGTACTGGACCTAATGGAATTTGTGTGGAGGGACGCCTTGCTCATGTAAACTGTCCCAGAGCCCAGGAGATTTGCTGCATGCTCTGTCTACGTTTTCCAGAAGGAGGTGCTAGAGTTTTTTCTCCAAGGAGCTCAGTGGGGACGAGCTGTCCACAGGCTGCTTTCGATCTGGGATTGCCATTGTGCACAAGCTGGCGTGTGACTAATTTACCAGTTCCTTATTTGTAACTTGAGGACTTGAGCATAAGGAAGAGCTAAGATCCATCCACCCCTAATGGTCTAAGCCTCTGCTCTGCTCAGGTGCATCAACCCCATAAGCCAAGAGCAGCAGCAGATTGTCACAGAACTCATGACACTGTGCTCTTCAAAAAGATGTCCTTCCTCACGGAATCTGTCCAGTGGCTGTGGCTTAACCTTTCATGCTTTAACCATTCAAACTGCTGAGGGGTGTCACATATGATACCATCTTATCTATGTCTAGAAAATCAAGCTTGTAACAAAGAGGGGGTGCCCTGATCTACCGAATAAAAATTTTTTTTATTGAATCATAAACACACAGATTATGTACACATTAAAGCATTTATGGGATACAATGTGCTGATTTCATATAGAATTAGGAATGCTTATATCATACTTGTTAGTATATACCTCATCTCGCTTACTTAATTATTGTGTTAAGACATTTATACTCTATATTAATAGATCCAACGTGTACCTTTGCATTATGCACCATAGGTGTGATCCCCCCATTCACCCTCCCTCGATCTGATCTTCCCCCTCCCTTTTCACTGTCCCCTCCTCCCTCCTTCATCCTAGGTCATAGTTGTGATCTATTCTTCACATAAAAGTGTGAGTGATTATAAATTGGTTTTATAATAGTATGGAGTACATTGGATATTTTTTCTTCCATTCTTGAGATACTTTACTAAGTAGGATATGTTCCAGCTCCATCCATGTAAATGTAAAAAAAGTAAAGTCTCCATCTTTTTTAAGGCTGCATAATATTCCATGGTATACATATGCCACAATCTATTAACCCATCCATGGGTCAATGGGCACTTGGACTTCTTCCATGACTTGGCTATTATGAATTGAGCTGCAATGAACAATATGGTGCAAATATATTTGTTATAAAGTGATTTTTGGTCTTTTGGATATACACGTAGTAGAAGAATTGTAGGATCACTGAGTAAAAAAAATTTTTTTTTTTTTGCAGTTTTTTGCCTGGGCTGGGTTTGAACCCAGCACCTCTGGCATATGGGGCCGTCACCCTACTCCTTTGAGCCACAGGCAAGAAGTATTTAGACTTCCAAAATGTGGCTTGTTTTATATTCGCTTTTCTGTACCAAATAAGTCTGCTGGTTGCTGTCACTTCTTCAAAATGTTACATAGATTATACTCTTAACACATAGCCACTTGGATGAAAATTATTATTTGAAATTCTGGTGTTCATCTCAGAATTAGTTTTAAGAAATTATTGCTACTTTCTTCTGTGATGCTAGGAACTCAAGGGTATAAATGCTCAGGGACTAAGTATAGATTTGTCGGCAGTCTCTATTGCAAGTATCATCAGCTAGGATACTCAGAGAAATGCAAAAAAGGAACATTATATATCAATAAAAGATTAAAAACCCTTTGTAACAAAAGTTACAAAAAAGAATATTGTAGGAAATACTTTAAAGAGCAATTTTAATAGTGGTAAAATAATATAAATACTGTATCAAAAAATATGAATTATAGAAAGGTCTTATGGTAATTATGATAATACCAAAAGTTATCTATCATTTGTTAAATACTTTTCACAATCTGAGAACTACATCCTTCTATTTATTATTTATTCATTCCTCCCTGAGCCTCATGAAAGAAGTAATATTATTAGTTTCTTTATAAAGATGCGTAAATGGAGAATTAGAGACATCAATAAGTGGTTGGTTATACAACCATAATATTGTTACACCGTTAGTAAGTGCAATTCAATCTCAGACCAAGTGATAAAGGCTTAATTCTTCACCACTGTACTAATCCATCAAGGATTAAACCCTTTTTTTCCTTTGATCTTTCTGTCTAATTGAGATATTTCCCGCACTGAGTGTGTGTTGCCAATAACACTGAGAGCATACCTCCATGTCACGGGCTATTCTATAAAACACTGTTTTCAGTAGCTCTGTCACACCTGTGGAATGTAGCAACACGGATTAGTTACCTACAGCAGCATCACAAATTATTCCCAAACCTCAGAAGCTTAAAACAGCAAACTTGTATTATGTCATGTAGTTCTGAGGGGCGAGACTCTAGGAGCAGCTGGCTCAGCACCCGCGTGGGCTCCGTCCAGACATTGAGTTGGACTGTAATGATCTGTGGGCTGAACTGAGGCTTCAGGACCCACTTCCAACATGGCTTCCTAGCCTGGCTGTGCAGCCACCTCAGCTCCTTACCATGCAGACCCCTCCAATAATAAGGCAAAAGACTTCTGCAAAGTGAAAGGGAGAGAGAGCGGCCTATCAGAAAGCAAAGACTATGTCTCAGAGACTCCTGTGGAGTAGTTTCCAGGGTCACACACAGCTGCATCCTGTTTCTTCTGTACAGTACAAGTGACTCCTTACTGCACCCCACACTCAAGGGGAGGGGAATTGGGTTCCATCTTTCATTAAAAAAAGTATGAAAGAGTATTAAACCCTGAGGTGAAATAACTTCATATTTGCATTCGCATGTTTTTAAATTGTTTCCATTGTTACAAGTATCTTTGTATATAAACCTTGGTATATAAACCATTTGTCATAATGTCCTTTGGACAATATATTGATATGAGTGAGATGATTGGGATAAAGAATACCCATATTTTTGAGGTTTGCAATATGCATTTCCCTACAGAAGGATAGCATCTCTTGAAACTTTGTAGAAGATTGTACTTTCCAAAGATGACTAAAAAACTATTGTATTTTATGTATAATTCTTACAAGGTGATGTTGACAATATTCATGTTGAGTGGTAGGGGCTAAGTCCTAGCCTATGTCTTAGTCTATGTGGACTGCAATAAAAAATACCTTCGACTGGGTAACTTAGAAACAGCAGACATTGATTGGTGACATTTCTGGAGGCCAAGGTGCCAGCAGGCACGGTATCTGGTGAGGGTCCTCCCCGCTTTAGAAGGGGCTGGGCTCTCTTTTATAAGGGCTTTGTCCCAGTCATGAGGGCTCTGTCTGAATGACCTAATCATCTCTCAAAAGGTTCTACCTCCTAACACCATTGCCTTGGGACTTAGAATTTCAACATGTGAATTTTGGGGGACACAACTATTAAGACTCTATTTTCCTTCTACCTTTAAAGACAGGGCAATTCTGTGGTGGACTCAACCAATGCGATATAGCAGAAATGACATTGTGTGACTTCTGAGTGGTCACGGAGTGTCACACACTCCTGCCTTGTTACCCTGTGAGTCTTGTCCTTGGAATTGAGCCACCAGGCTATAAGGGGGCTGAGCATCCTCAACAAGAGACCACATGAATGTGTTTTGGCTAAGACCCTGGCCACAGAGTATCAACCACCAGATAGGAAGTGAGGGAGCTTCTTGGTAATTTCATCCCCCAAGTACAAGGCCCTCCAGCTTTCAGGGGGCCCAAGTCCACACCGCATGGAGCAGAGATGAGCTGTCCCTCTGAGCCAGGTTCAAATTGGGGATTATAAACAAAAATCTAACAGCAATTCCCCTCCAATTTACTGACACATGAAAACATGTCAATACAAAGATCTATATAAGAAAGTGTACAGGTACCAAAAACTGGAAAAATCCCACCTGTTTATTGACAGAAGAGCAGATGGACAAAGGTGGATGGTCCACAAGGGGGTGGAGGAGCAGCAGGCTAATGGGCAGACTACTTACCCATGCAGCGTTGGTGAACCACACAGGAGTACACGTTGCAGCATCTGTGGGGATGAAAATAAGATTGTGGGTATGAGGCCAGCATGGGGAATTGAGAGGAAAGAGTGCAGCGGAACCTTCTGGGGGATGGAAATGTTGTAAGACTCGAGTTGGGTATGGTTACATAGGGGTAGACAGTTGTCAACATTTGTCAAACTGAACACCTAAAATGTATATACTTTATTGTATTTAATTATATCTCAATCTTCTAAAATGGTACCTGTGTTATGGTACCCACCTTCTAAACCACTTCTAATCTCTAAGCCAAGTAGATACATTTAACAGCACCACAGAGGAACACTTTCTATTACACTTTAAGTGGGTGGAAAATGAGAAACCATATTTATTGAAGGTCACCTCCCATGATAGAGGCTTCATTAATTCAACTTGGGGGCAGAAGATGCCAACAAGTAAGCCAAGCACTTGGTGAAATATGGGTCATGAAAATGGGAACTTAAGCATTAACGATTCTAGAAGATGAGGATTAAATTGGGCCCTTCTGCCACTAATGTTCCCATATGAATTTATTAAGAGCAAATGAGTGCAGGCATTGGACTTACTACTTAGTCAACAATTTTTCTGACAAGTTGTAGAAAATAAGTTTGAAAGGAAAAGGGTTATATTGACATGATTAATATTTGCTGTGTAGGTTCTGAAATACAGTTCTACTTGACAGGGAAAAATATATATAAGTTAAGTGATGGGTGGTGCTTTTACAGGAAGATTAAATTCAGTCCCAGGCTAAGAGGAGAAGCCTTGATGGAAATAAATCCGGGCCCACCATCTACAGGTTTAAAAATTAAGGACAATGAAGAAAACTACTCATGCAGTGGCGTCTTCTCCAAGTAAAGTGGAGAAATGCCATGTGTCCTCCTGGACAAATGTCACCTCTGTCTCCCTATGGCCAAACAGATCTGGACACAGAATGGACAGAGAACACACAGGGATGTCACACCAACTGGAATAGTGAAGAGGGCCAGGGAGGACTGTGAATTTCTGTTTCATTTCCAGTGGTTTCATTAACCATGCGTTAGTACATTCAGGGAATCTGACTGGGGCAACTGCAGGAGAAGGAGGCCTCATCTAGGTCCTCCTTCCACAGAAACACTTTCAATGTCCCACGTGGGGACCTGGGGCAGGGCATGGTGAAGCCCTGGACTCTAAAGCAACATTTCTCTTTCTATTACACTTTAATCAGAAATGGATTATCCACCCCTGGTATGTAAGAGCTCATCTCCACTGAAGACCTGGATGCACCTGCACGTCACAGCAACTGGCCAGACTGGGCCCTGGACAAAGTCGCAGACCTTCACTAGGGAATTTGCTTTACTGCCAGGCTTTATAGCTTAAAGCTGCGAAAATCAGGGCATTTAGGGATGATATTACTTAACTTAGTTATTCATTACAAAATAGAAAACTGGCTTCAAAAATTGAGCAGAATGGCTTAGTCCAGTTGTTCCTAGCCTGAGGTCAGTGGATGAATAGGGTGCTGGGTGGACATAAGACCCCTCCACCCACACCTCCACATGACAGATTCCAGACCTCCTCAATAGCCAAGGCAAAATCAGTCACAAGAGCTGAATTTGTCCTGTCCCTTGAAAAAGCCAAAAGATGAACAAAATTCAGGAACTGATGATTTACAAGACACTAGACATCAGATATAAAAGGACGATTATTCCTGACGGGGAGCGAGCAGATGTAGGGAATCCACAAAGCCACACTCACCGTCCTGAGAGGGGATTCCGGTTGAAGTATAGAGAGAAGTAGCGGGAACGTGGTGAACCGTCCTGGAGAAAGCAACATGGAGGTTCTGGGGGATCTGTCATGGCAAGGTGTGCAGGGCAGGAGGAAAGGGAGGACAGAGCTGCAGGGAGCAAGAGCCCAGAGGCCCACAGAGGCCATCCTCCAACACTCAGCTGTGTTCCCATAACTTGTGTGTGTGAGGAAACTACATGAGGCTCAGCAGAGAGCCACCCAGCAAGGTTAGTGAACAGTGCCCTGTGTCCACCAGCCGGACGGGAACACCGAATCATTCACAGGACATTGTGTAGAATATTCGGCTGGATCTCATCTCAGTATATGGGAATAATTATTCCTAGATTGACTAGCAGTCTTACCTAATAAATTTCAAAAGCAAGACCCAAAAGAATCACACTCTTCACAAGTAGTTTAACTATGTCTCACAACAAAGCTCAAATATAGAAATGCAAAAATACTCAGGGCCAGTAAGTTAAAATTAAAAATGCCAGACATTTAATCAAAGAATATCAGTCATATAGGGAATCAGAAAAACGTCATCATATTGAAAAATGGTTAAAAAAAAAAAAAAAAAAAACAGAGAAACTTAAATCTGCTATTATACTAGAATATTTCAATCTCTCCCTCTCTATGATTGAAAAACTTCAGAGGAAGTCCTTAAGGATATAAAAGATTTAAACAATGCTGCCAACCAACTTGACCTCATTGACCTCTGTAGAAAAACCCACCCAATAAACAGTAGTATACACACTCCTCCAAATGCCCATAAAATTTTTACCAAGATTCTTGACCATATTAAACATCATAAAATAATTCAATAAATTTAAAACAATAGAATTCTTACAGACTATGTTCCCTAACCACAATGAGTTAAGTTTAAATCAGAACCAGCTAGATAACTGAAAAATCCCAGAATATCTGGAAAAGGAACAATATCCATGCATCAAAGGAAAGATCTAAAGGAAACTTAAGGGCATTCTTAACTGGACAAAAATGGAAACACTATGTCATAACGCCTGTGGAATAGTGCTAATTTGGGCTTTGGGGGGAGAGGGCATATTTAGCACAATATGTCAACATTAGAAAAATAAGAAAGTTCTCAAATAAATGGTGTATGTTTCCACTTTGAGAAACTAGAAAAAGAAGAGCTAATGAAATTCAAAGTAAGTAGAAGAAAAGAAATAATAAATATGACAGCAAAAATGAAAATATAGAAAACTAAGAGAGAGAAAGAGAATAGAAATCTATAGCTAGTTTTTTGAAGAAATCAGAAAAACTGATAAACCTCCAGCCAAAATGATTTAAAAACAATGAGATGATACATTTTACCAGTATCAGGAATAAAAGAAGCAGAAAACATTACTACTGATTCTATAGATATTAAAAGAATAACAAGAGAATACAATGAATGATTTTATCCCAATAAATTTAACAGATTAGATGTGATAAATTTCTTGAAAAACAAAAACTACCAAAGTCCACTCAAGAAAAAAATAAATAACCTTTTAGAAAAGTTATCTATCATAATTTTTTAAGGGAAAGTATCATTTCCATTAAAAACTTGAGTTCTAAATTTGAGATATAAAGTTTCCCACAAAGAAAATTCTAGGCCTCAATAATTTCACTGGTAAATTTTACCAAAAAATGTGAAGAAGAAATAGCACCACTTTTATATAAATTCTTCTAGAAATTGAAAATGAAGGGAGAGTCCCCAATTCATTTTATGAGCCCAGAATTATCCTGATATAAAAACTAGACAAAGACATTACAAGAAAAAAATATCATAGACCAACATCCTCATGAACAAAAAATGCAAAAAATATTATATATTAACCAGCAGAATCCACATTGCATATTAAAAATACATCATGAGGAGACAAGATGGCTGACTGAAGCCAGCTTTCCACAGAGGCTCCCGTCCAGAAGGAGAGTTAAAGGATAGAAATTTAGCAAGTAACCTGGTGAATTAGAGCTGCACCAAGATAGAAGTTTGAAGAATGCACATCAACCCCGCTGAGGCAGGCTGAGACCCCAAGGATACAAACAAAAGGTACAAAATCCATCACCAAGTGAACAGGAGTCCCCTCCCTCATAATAACAGCTCAGAGTGCCCCACAAACAAACAAGCAAAGTTCAAAGGTCCTCACACTCCACTCCACAGGAGAGACCCTCTAAAACCTAAACCTACCTCCCCTACTAAGGTGCCACGGCATTCTCCTGCCAGGCATAAAACTGTATAACACTGTATATATTCTCTAACTGCAACTCTGAGCTCCCAGCACTCCCCTCCACTCTCACTCTGAGGTCTGGAGGCCTGTCCCCCAGGAGTCCAGATTCTTGGGTGATTTCTCAAGGGGTGTGGACAGGGCCTAGACTGCAGCTGGTCTAGTGCTGATTCTGCGGCACA
>CAUYPK010037767.1:0-22807 GCA_963574355.1 Loris lydekkerianus | reverse complement strand
CCCACAGCTGCAAATCATCTTGCTCAGAGGTCGTCTGGTTCTTGGCGTCCTCCACATTTCCCCCCTCTGGTGTATTAAAGACATTTCTGGATAGGCAAGGGAGAAAATCTGTTGTTGGTTATTTCAGCCATTCTCCTCTCTGAGGAGCTTTCCTTCCTGCTAAGTAAAAGAAACAAAAGGGCATATAAACATAACACAGAATTACACCAATGGAACTAATTCCAGCATAAGGGAAATGATTTTAGCCAAACCAAGCATACGGGAAAACATGTTCCCTTTGTGCTAATCACCACCCACCTACGTGCTACAGGCTGACCCATAGAGCCTACGACGCTTCCATGGGAAGTATTAACCACCACCCGAGGTTACGTTAGGTGGGGAAAGGGCCGTACTGAACTCAGACCCTTTCCAAAGAACAGTATAACTTTAAGTAAAGATCAGGTGCCCAACTGAAACAAATGTAAATCCAACAAGTGAAATTCTCTCACCTTAGCCGATACCTGTATGACCATTACTGTAAAGCCCGCTGTTCGAGGTCTTTGTTGTCATACTCTTCAAAGGTTTAGAACAGGGGTCCTCAAACTTTTTAAACAGGGTGCCAGTTCACTGTCCCTCAGACCGTTGGAGGGCCGGACTATAGTTTAAAAAGAAAACTATGAACAAATTCCTATGCACATTGCACATATCTTATTTTGAAGTAAAAAAACAAAATGGGAACAAATATAATATTTAAAATGAAGAATAAGTAAAGTTAAATCAACAAACTTACCAGTATTTCAATGGGAACTATGGGCCTGCTTTTGGCTAATGAGATGGTCAATGCCCAGTTCCATATTTGTCACTGCTGGTTGTAACAAGTGATGCAAGTGTGCATCAGTTAGTCTAGATCTGGTTGGAGATTTCAGATGTTTCATTCTGGAAAAAGTCTGTTCACAGACGTAAGTGCTACCAAAGATGGTTGACATTTTAAGTGGATGGTTCCTGAGATCAGGATAAGTCTCAGAGGGGAGAGATGCATAGAAATTAGGAAGGCTGCTTGACTTAAATGCATCTTTCAGAGAGTCACAATTCTGTAGTTCAGCCAGTTCCATTTGGTAAATTGTATCCACATTTTCAATGTCAATAGAAAATGGGTTACGGAAAAGCTGTATGTCCTGTTCATGGAGATGAAGCTCTTTAAATCTAAATTGGAACTCCTTTTGCAACTTTTCCAGTGAATCCGCACATGTTTTATTTGAGAATGCAACCAATGGATTTTCTGCTAGCAGAATTTGAGTTGTGGGGAGAGGACAGAAATTTTCCTCTTTCACTTCTTTGATGAGGAGGCCTAATTTGACTTTAAATGCTTTCACATGTGATTGCATATCACAGATGAGCTTCCCCTTTCCTTAGGAAAGTTGCACATTGAAATTGTTGAGTAGCTCTTTTACATCTATCAGAAAGGCAAGGTGCCATTTCCATTCTGCATCATTGAGTTCTGCTACTCATTTTTTGAAAGCAGAAAAGCTGTAATCTGTGGAAGTAGGTCATAGATGGGTAAACTGGCTGGCAAACTGTAGAAGATTGAAACTGGACCCACACCTTTCACCATTAACTAAGATAGACTATCGCTGGATAAAAGATTTAAACTTAAGACATGAAACTATAAGAATACTTGAAGAAAGTGCAGGGAAAACTCTTGAAGGAATCGGCCTGGGTGAACATTTTATGAGGAGGACTCCCCAGGCAATTGAAGCAGTACCAAAAATACACTACTGGGACCTGATTAAACTAAAAAGCTTCTGCACAGCCGAGAACATAATGAGTAAAGCAAGCAGAAAGCTCTCAGAATGGGAGAAAATATTTGCAGGTTATACCTCTGATAAAGGTCTAATAACCAGAATCCACAGAGAACTCAAATTTATTAGCAAGAAAAGAACACGCGTGACCTTATTTCAGGGTGGGCAAGGGGCTTAAAGAGAAACTTCTCTAAAGAGGACAGACGCAAAATCTACAAACACATGAAAAAAAGCTCATCATTCTTAATTATCAGAGAAATGCAAATCAAAACTACTTTGAGATACCACTTAACCCCAGTAAGAGTAGCCCACATAACAAAATCCCAAAACCAGAAATGTTGGCATGGATGTGGAGGAAAGGGCACACTTCTACACTGCTGGTGGGAATGCCCACTAATATGTTCCTTCTGGAAGGATGTTTGGAGAATACTTAGGGACCTAAAAATAGACCTGCCATTCGATCCCATAATTCCTTTACTAGGTTTATACCCAGAAGACCAAAATTCAATATAACAAAGACATCTGTACCAGAATGTTTATTGCAGCCCAATTCATAATTGCTAAGTTGTGGAAGAAGCCCAAATGCCCATCGACCCACGAATGGACTAGCAAATTGTGGTACATGTATACCATGGAATACTATGCAGCCTTAAAGAAAAATGGAGACTTTACCTCTTTCATGTGGATGGAGCTGGAACATATTCTTAGCAAATTATCTCAGGAATGGAAGAAAAAGTATCCAATGTACTCAGCCCTACTATGAAGCTAAATTATAGCTTTCACATGAAGGCCATAACCCAACTATAGCACAGGACTATGGGGAAAGGGCCAAGGAAGGAGAAGGGAGGGGGGAGGTTTTGGTGGAGGTAGGGTAATGGCTATGGCCACATCTATGGTGCATCTTAGAATGGGTACAGGTGATTTCACTAATGTACAAAAACATTAAAAAAGAAAAGATTTACTTTATAAAGAAATGACTTCAGTCTTGAAGTCACTAGATTTAAAAAAAAATTAAAGTGTGAACACAAGCATCACAAATAGAAAAAAAAATGTAGGATTAGGTGGTTTTCTATTAAATCTTTTAATTTCATATTTCTCTTTTTTCTCTCCTTTTTCTGCATATGATTTATTGGGAAAGAGCTCTCAGGAGAAAGGGAAGGAAGGGAGGAGGATGGGGAGGAGCAGAACTAAAGTGGCTGTCATCATGGCTGGAGGTGGCCCAACCTGATCCTGCTGGGAGATTTGGAGAATGACTTGTACCACAGTTGTTTTCATTTGAGGCAAGGGAACTCAGATTTTTGTTCTTCTGTGTGACATAGGTTATTGGTTGTTGGCTTGAGGAAAGAGGTCATGCCTAAACTTCTGGCAAGATGGCTGCTGTTTGGTTGGCCAAGGACAGTTTTCCAGAGAAGGGGCAGGAGGAACATTCAGCTTACCTGACCAGTAGGAGATCTGGGTGAGGCATCCTAGTGCTCCCTATAGGTTTGTTTGGGTATCTTTGGGGGAGCACCTCCTTCTGAGCCTTTAAGCTGGGATTTGCTTACTTGCTATTTCTTCTAGGCTCTCCTTACCTGCCTCTCACTCACACAGCTGTGTTATTTCAAAGAAAATCCCAAACATTATATTATTTTTTCTGTAAATACTTAAGTACTTGTCTTGAATAGTTGAATTAATTTTTACAACTCCAATACTAGTGTAAACAGTCTGTAAATTTCCCAGATTGTGTCAAAAGTGTTTTTCTATTGTTATTTTGTTAAAGGTAGGATTCAAATTAGGGTCTATACACTGTATTTGATTTACCATTCATCTCTGAGACCCTTCCCCTGACTTCTTGTATTATTTATTTATTGAAGAAATCAGGGCATTTGGCCTATAGAATTTTTGCTTTCATCTTAGCTGGTTGCATTTTCATTGTTATTTAACATGTTCCTCTATCCTCTGTACTTCTTGTAAACCAGTAGTGAGGGAGGCAGTTGGGTTGCTCACTTCTATCGAATTCTTGCTGCTTCTAGGTCCTTCCAAAGGACAGAGGTAGGAAACAAGGATTTTTTTAAAAGACAAATAAATCATAAGTTCATATTGATTTTTTTTTCCATTTTAAAATTTAGGATTAGGTGGTTTTCTATTGAATCTTTTAATTTCACATTTCTCTCTTTTTTTCTTATGCTGAAAATTTTATTCCTAACAAGAATTACCTAATCACTTATTATCTATCAATCTACCTACCTAGATATATTTCTTTCTGAATAGTTAATCAATATTATTTCAGTTTTGGCCAAAGTCCCATGGCCCCAGAACAGTCACTTTAGATGCCTTAGCTCTGTTCTACACAACTGCAAAATAGACATGGAGTCCTTGTCCTCTTCCTTTACCTAGTGTGGCAGGATCAGATGAAACAATGGGTGGAAGAGTCTTTTGTAAAGATAGGAAAACAACTAGTGAAGGAGGGCAGTTACCCTCAGGAGCCTATGAAAAAGTTTCAAGGAGTACTGAGCATGAGTTATTTTAAGGGAACCAATTTCTAGATCCTTAATTTTCAAACACCTATTTTCATGGTTTGGTTTGCCCAAAAGCACCTCTGAGTTTATAACATTTGTTGTCTTACTTTATTGTTTTTAAAAAAGAAGCCAAACAGGCATATACTCCTTGCTCATTCTGGATTTGACTATGGCTATATTGCCAGGAGGTGTGCAAACCTTAGGGAGAAAGGAGGAAAAATAAGGGAAAGAGTTATCTTTTGCTTAACCAAGATTCCATATTTCCTCATGTATTTCCCTATCTCATGTACTTTATGTTAAGGAAGAAAGTAGTCTAGAAAACAGAATTTTGACACACATTAGGATGTTCACATATATAAATATATGGTAGCCAGAGTGGTGACAGTCAAGACATTTTCCTTCTCAAAGGAGAGTCCAAGGACAACAAAGGAAAGAGAACATGAGTCAGAAACACTGGATGCCAGAGGAAAAAAAAGATCATGGGCTTTTGAAACGTATTTAAAATGTAAGCAATACTTTTCAACTACACGGAGTACTGATTCTAGGTCAGGTCTTCAGCTCAAAGGCAGAACACCAAAGTATAGCCCAGGCATACAGGTTAGTGACACCGAGTAATTTAAATATAACTGTAAGTTTTGCTAAGACATTTCCAATTTTCAAGATACAGCAAATAAAACACACAGATAAAAACTGTAGGTGACTTATTTTGGATACAGTACATGTTATTCAAAAAGATAATTTAAAATCCATTTTATGAAATCATATCATGAATAATCCAACAATAGCTATTGCTCATTTTATTTTACTATATGAAATATTTAATATCTTCCATTTCCTGTTAAAAATATTATTCTATATTATGAAATGATTAAATGTTTTAGCAGCATATACCTTTCTCTTTTATTAAGTGCATATGAAAAGTTAGATCATATTTCATCTCATTAGTAGATGCATTTCCAATTATTTTCAACTTTATGTTTTAAAAAAGTTCAAAATTGGAAGCCTCTTTATGTGGTTTTTGATCAGTTGTGTGATAATTCAAATCCAGAAGCAATTTTTTAAATGTGGAGAGCATTAAGGCCACAAGAATAAAATACATTTTAATGTATAAAAAGCACATATTTAATAGATTTTTAATGTATGACAGGGTGATCAATAAAATATTTTCAAACTTTAAAAGTAGATTAAATTACTTTAAAGGTTAGTATAAAAGAAACATGAACCCTAGGAGTAAAAGGAAAAATATATAATTTCTCAGCGGTAAAGATGAGTTTATTTATATATTTTAAATTAAATGACGAGGGACATAAAATCATTATAAGCGCCCAGATTCCCTTTAATAATTTAAGACCAATAGTTTTATGTTTAAGTGTCAATATTTGCAGTAAAATGAAATTTATATTCTATGTAGTCACTTGAACTTATGTTGAGAACTTTTACCTAGTGAACATAAAAGTGTACGAGGGGTGTACAGTTTTTCAAAATTCTTTTTTGAGGTGGGCATGTGGCAACAATTTGAAGACCATGGAACTATAGGAAGTTCACAGTTGCACAGAGAGGAGGTACTGCCTTCCCCTTCCTGTCCCAGCTTCCCAGCCCCAGGCCAACTTGACAAGGGCATTCTGTGTCTGCCTGAGCAGTCTTCAGGCAGCCTGCACACAGTTACTCTTTCTTCTTCAGTCAACTGCCTGTCAAAAAATATTAACTACAGTAAACAAATAAGATACCAGCTAGCTATTGCCCCAATTACATTGCATGAAAACATAACAAGAGAATCTCAGTGGCATGCAAATAATATGTGCTTGTTTTAGGCTATGAGTCTATGGGGTGGCTGGGCGGTTCTGTTGATCTTGCCCAGGTTCTGTGGATCTCGGTAGGGCTCTGCTGTGCATCTGCAGTCACTAGGGTGGCTTGTCTCTGCTCCATGTGCTATCTCATCCTCCAGGAGGAGGTGCTTATGTTGTGGCACCTGGGCAGTGTTCTGAGAGGGAAAAGCACGCACAGCCACTTGAAGGCTTGCTCAGCACTGGCTTTCTATGACTCTACTTTCTGTTGGCCCAAGCAAGACACAGGCTGTCTCAGATCCACTGGGAGGGGCAGTAGTCTCTGCTTCTTAATGGATGGAGCTACGCGGTCACATTGCAAAGGGGGCCTGGATACAGGAAGAGGTAGAGAATTGGGTCTGTTTTGCAATGAATCTATCGCAGACAATAATAGCTACTAAGGCTAGGTCCTTGTAATAAGCTAGATACTGGGATTAGATACTTTAAATGTGTGAATGCTTTTGTTTCTCAGAAGAGTGGGGAATCTGTGTGTATTCTGGACTCCTCCTCCTCCCCTGCCCCCTCCTCTTGTTTTCTGCTGTTCGTTTTTTCTCATACCTACCCTGAAAGCTGCTTTTCTTTTTCCTAAGGAGACAGAAACAAAGACTGGAGGAAGCTGTAGGCCACAGTGACCAACAAGAAAGTCAGGATATATGATGCAGAGCAGACCTCTGTTCCCTCAAACCAGGTAAGGCTGAGGCTGGTGGGCAGGAGAGGAAAAGGCAGACTGGGGAGGAAGGTGCAGAGGGACTGGGAATGCTCAGAGTGAGGGAGAGGAGAAGGCCCCTGCCCTTAGGGGAAGGAATGGTGGAAGGAGCTGTACCCACTTCTCTTTAAGTATAAAACTTGCCTCCCCCACCCCAATCTGTGGCTGGAAGGCAATCCACAGGGCCCTCTGCAGCCCCCCTGAACACAGGGTTGCAATAAATAATATAACAAAGGAAAGGCAATGACAGATGTGGGAATTTGAACCGTTTGCATGGAATGAACAGTAAAGGTAAATCTTACACCTTGACTGAGATGGAATGAAATGGAATGGTCTGGTAATTTCCATATGAGCCAAGGCAGCTGTAGACTGAGTGCCACTGTATGACTGGCTGCTGCTATTTGAGCACTTATTATGGGCCAGGCCCTGTGCTAAATTCTTCACCTGTGTTGCCTCATTTAATCTCACTACAACTCAGAAAAGAGTAATTTAGGTTGCAGGATGACTGCCAATCTCAGTCAGCATTGCAGGTTTTCTTCTTTATATTTGATGAAAGGGAGAAGGAGAAAAGGAGGAGAGACAGAGAGAGAGGAAGAAAGAGAGCGAGCATGCACCCTGTTTGGTCCAGCCTTACGCAATAACTTTATATTGTACCTGGGGAACGCCGATGCTGATTAACTTAGGCCTGAGTTGCTGAGTAACTTACTGGCAAGGGAATGAAGTTACTATGTTATGTTTGGCTGAGACTAATCAGGGCCTACGCAGAGGTCCTCAAACTTTTTAAACAGGGGGCCAGTTCACTGTCCCTTAGACCGTTGGAGGGCTGGACTATAGTTTAAAAAAAAAACTATGAACAAATTCCTATGCACACTGCACACATATCTTATTTTAAAGTAAAAAAACAAAACGGGAACAAATACAATCACACTGCCTCATGTGGCCCGTGGGCCATAGTTTGAGGATCCCTGCTAGAGTAAGGGTCATCTTTTAAAATCACATTGCCACTACTCAACAGAAGGGGGTGGAATGGTATTTAATGAGGTCATTCACGAAGTCTTCTACACATGTGCTGTAACTGTCCTCACATGCAGAAGAGGAAGCTGAAGCTTAGGCAAGAGAGGGGAGAGGGAGTTGTGGGGTGCGTAGGGGACACTGCAGCTGACAGACAACTGGGTTAAAGTTCCAGCCCTCCTGTTGGCTGATGGGGGAGCCTGGGAATCTCACTTCACCCCTCTGGTCTTTTATCCTCCCCGTCCGTTAGGTGGCTTTTTTCCATAGTTCTTTCTGGTGCCATAGATTCTGTGACTGAGAATCTATGACCTGTTCGAGCTCATGATGCCAGCAAGTGACGAGCAATGACCTTGATCTCCCAGGCCATGGAACTTTCCACTGTGGTGAAACACAAGCTCTGCATTTTAAAACTTAGAGACTCTTTGGCCTATTTCAAGAACACCAATGGTCCCGTTTCCCTGTTTTATTCAGCCAGTATGAGGTCTATATTGACCCCTGGGATATACAGCTAACTGACTCTACTTCTAAGTTCACGCAGTGAACTAAAGGAGCAAAATAAAGATGTGTGATGGTTCGAGTCTGCTGAAGACATGACACCCTTGCCATGATGCTTCTGTCCTGAGGGGACCCGAGAGCTCCCCATTATATGTTCAGGGCTGACAGCTGGACTGAAGGAGTCTGAAAGGCCAACTCCCTCAGCCTTTAGGCTCTGCCCCAGAGAACTCTTTAATTCCTCTCCTAAGAAGATGGGAGGAGAAGTGGGTGGCCTTTCTTATAACCATGGGGAGTTACCTGATATAGGAAGAAGAGGCAATCAAACACAAATTTGTCACCTCTTCAGAGAGAAAGGAGAGGTTGGCGACTGGGTGACACTGGTGGCATGTGACAGGCTCTCTGTGTTGTGTTTGTGAGAGCTTCAAGGTCTCAGTTCTATCGTGTTACTCTCACATTGTCTTGGCCTCTGTGTAGTCTAAATAAAGTCAGTCAGTGGAGGGTATCCTACGAGTCTGGTTCCCCTGGCAGCAGATCTTGAGATCAGGAGTCTAACAAAGGTAGTTTATTTGGGAGACAATCCTAGGAAACACGCACAGAGAGCAGGGAAATGATGCAGGGAAGGGAAGGGAGCTAATAAAAGGTGCATTTTCAAGCCACTCACCTCTGTAGGTAACTGGGGCTTAATCATTCTGGGCAGTTCTGGGAGCCAATGTAGAACGCACACCTCAGTTATTCTACCCAAGAGATGAGAGGGCTGTGGTATTTATCTACCAACCTCCTGCTGGTGCTCTAATAGGACACTAATTATGGGGTCTCTGTGCGTACAGCTGGCTCTGGCGGCAGAGACACAGGGGCTGGCATGAATGGAAAGGAGGATGAAATGAGGGGAAGTGGGTGAGGCTCGTTCCATGGAAGGCTTCTGAGATTCACTTTCTGGAAGCTACAAGGAAGGTGTCTGGTTGGGCTGCTGAGATTCCGGTGGAGACGGGAGCAGCAGCACCTGGCAGGGAAGATTCATCCTGACCCTGGAGAATGGTGTCCTCACTGATAGCCTGACACTCGAGACCCAGCACCACTGGCCCTGTGTGTCCCCTACCATGCTCCCTTTTGCCTGTCCTTCCCAGTCCCCGTGTTGCCCACAGCCTTGCACAGACTCTATCTCCACCTTGCTTTGTTTGCCTGGCTGTCCCCTCCCCTCTTCTCTGTGGCCGGCCTAGCTCACCCAGTCCCTGAAGCTTCAGGTCACGTCTCACCCTTTTTTCCCTGGTCTTTTTTTTTTCTTTTCTTTTTTTAATAACCTGTCCTTCAGGCTGTGAATTTGCCCAACACCGTGCCCTCCCCTGCACCCTTCTGTTGTTGCCTTTCCTTTGCCATATTATTTATTGCAATGTATTTTTACACAACTGTATGAGTATGGCTCTAGTGTCCTCCATTCGACAACATATAAATGAATTTGTGCACCAGTCCTATCATGCCCAATGGCTAGCACAGGGCTATGTGTATAAAAGATGCTTTAAAAATGGTTTCAATCTTGGATAGTTTATTAACCAAGATATTGGTTTAGCTACTAAGAGAGGCCAAAATAACAGTGGCTTAAACAAGGTAGAAATTTTAACTCTCTGTCATTAAAGATAAGTGTCAGGTTTAACTGGTGGGTGGTCCCAGAGCCGCTGTCTTGCACTAAGGGTAACCACAGACCGAAGTTCCTTTTATCAATGTCCCATCAAGCTGCTGGTCTTGCTGACATGGTCAAACTGATTTTGTCCCTGAGGTTGTGGCATCTGACCCTGAATTGTGGGAAAGAAAAAGTGTAGGGCAAGCAGCTCCTCCTTTAAGGATATGATTTGGAAGTTAGCTACACAAATCATTTTTGAACTAGAATTTGGCAGATGGCCACATTTGGCTCAAGGGAGGCTGGGAAATTTGGTCTGTGGCTTTGTGGCTAAAATTTGGGGTGAGTTTATTTTAAAAGGAAAAGTGGAAGAACGAATGTAGAGAGACAGCCCTCTGATACAGAGAGCTTATAAATCTACTAGCTTTACTTCAAATAGTGTGTGCCATTGTAGCAGATCTGAATAGTTAAAATTACCACATTCCGCTTACTTATTCCTATATTTCTCACAAATGCAATTAGCAATATCACTATTCTCAGATACAACGTGTAGAGGAATAACATTTAAAATTTTCATTCAACTATCTCCATTCTAGCTAATTCATTCTAATCTACAGTCCTTCCTCTGCTAAAATTAGACCAAAAAGCTATGGCTTATCTTCCCAGGAGCGGACTGGAACGTGGAGATAGAGATGAGCCAGTGCTCAGCTTTGGGTTTTGAAATGGACTTTTGAAGCTCACGGCAGATGCAGTGACTTTGAGAGATAAGACTTTTAAAGTTCTAGACTGCTTGAATATTGGAAGCCCCAAGTGTATGCCCTAAACAATAACTTCAGAAGGAATGCTTGATGATGAAAGAAATTGTTTTCCTATCCAAAGGGAAGTCAGATCTGTAGGCAGATTGAGGAGGGGAGAGTCAGGGAGTAGACAGGGGGCAATAGTGGAAAGGGCCCGGGGAGACCCCTGGTCTGGGGAGGAATCGTTGGAATCCCTATTTCACCATTTATTAGTCTTGTGACTTAGGCAATCTCTGTGTTTGCATTTGCTGTTCCATAAGATAGAGGTAATAATAATAATAATAATATCTATCTTATCTTGTTATCATGAGGGTTCAGTGAGTAAGTTTATGTAAACTGCTTAGAACAGAAGCTGGTACATAATAATCACCTAATAAACTTCTTGTTATTAAAATCTGAGAGAAGAGGGATCTGTGTAGAGATTTATTTTGTCTCTAATTTTTAAGATCTCTAGTATCTAACATTTCTTCCACCTTTTCTCAACTACATATGATTCAGACTTTTTACACTTGAGAGTCTGAAATATTAGTAAGGGCATACTACCCTAAGTGTACAAAATTCTTTAATTATGTAAAGAAGCGCTGAGAATTCAGAAATTCTTATACATGCTGAGTGTACTGCATGAGATCCAGGATTCATAAATCTTGTTTGATGATACATTTTGTAGAAAATCTAGACATTTAAAGACACATGCAATTCTTATAAGTGGTCACAACATACCTGCCATTAACACCATTTCCAAGTAAACAGGCATGGTGTCCCTACATCCATGGATACCTGCAGGCCCATGGCTTGAGAGATTATGAGGAAAATATACCCTAATAAAACTCGGAGGAAACGTACTTTGAGGAGATTTTCACGAGCACAGAATTAATCCAGACAATTTGAAAAGGATTGGCTTCATGCTGTCTTGAAATTGCAATTGAGCCTGGGGTACCCTTGGGTGGGCACGAGGGATGTGGCTTATGCAACTATCCAAGAGCCTTCTGTGGAGTGACTAGTAATGTCATTCCTTTCATCTGTGCTACACACTCACATGCACACATAAACACTCATCACTCACTCCAGCAGAAAATACACCTCCTCCTCGATGTAGCTATTCAGGTTGCCATAGCAATCCTGTAGCCAAATTCACAGCTGAAAAAGTTGCACAAGATACCACTGGCATGTGTTCTTACACTACTCTCACTGAAGTGGGCTGAGGTGGATCCAAGCACGGCCTACAGTGAGGGCCATGAGAAAGGCCCCCTAAAGTCACCAGGCTGACTTCAAATGTGGCCACGGGGAGGAAGACTGTCCATGCATCTGGAGTGATTATCCAGGGAAGGGTCAAATCACACACCCAGCCCTTCTCTAGATGCTCTGCAGACTCAGGGTTCAAGGAAGGGAAGACTCTGTGTAGAACTGTGGCCTCTACTACCCAAGTTCCTGCCTGCAAACAGGTGCAGTCTTCCTGCCTTATGGCTACAGGGCTTGAACAGAAAACCTTCATCTCCTTCTCAAAACACAACAGAATAAAATAGTCTAAACAAACAAAACAAAAATGCTGTAATAGATCGCATAGTCAAAACAGACTAATGATTCTTATTGTCATTTTGTTTTGAGGCCTCTTTGCTGCCTATTGCCCATTGCTGTTTGAAATCAGCAGTCAGCTCCTCGGTTCCACCAAGTTCATTCTGTAAACTGGAGCCTGTGAGTGGGGGCTGGGCACAGGATCTAGAACAAGAAAAAGGAGTTCACCTGGGAGGTCCTATGTGGCATGGCCTCCTCACACCTGGACTGTGGCTATTATCTATTTAGCTATTTTAGGGGATAGTCAACAACATCTAAGAAGCCACAAGATCATGTGTAAAGAAAGATCTTTTAAGCTTTGTAAGGTTCTTTCCCCCAATAGCATCTTATGTGAACCTGGTAACAGATTTGCAAGGGCAGGGAAGGTCTTCCTGTGTCTGCTTGATGGAGAAACTATGCAAACTTTGGATGAAGCCTAAGTGACGTCTGAGGAAAATTTGTATTTTTATTAGGAAACTAAAAAAAAAAAAAAATTAAAAATAAACGAACTAAGTTTTCTGTTCAAGAGACTAGAAAAAATACCAGAATAAACAAAGATTTTAAGACACAGAATTCAAATTTTGATTTCACTATTTATATTGGCTAAGAGATTAAGCAACTTAATTCACCTCTCTAAACCTCAGTTTCCTCAATTGCAAAATGATTATAAAGATAAAAATTTCTATCTTCACTCAGCATATAGTACTAACATACTATAGGTAAAAGTTTGGTATATGCTATATATTCACAGATGTTATATGAAAAAATTTGTAAATGGTACAAATTATCATTATGAAGGATGTTTGTTTATAAACAAGAACAGAAAGGTATGGTATACATACATAATCCCATTTTTGTGCCAAAAACCTATAGTATGCACTGAAAAATTTGTATAGATAGCTACCAATATGTTACGATTTATTTCTGTAGCAGATCAAATCAAATCTCAACTTTTTAAAAAATCATTATCATTCCTTTCAAGGAGCCTCTTTGCACATTTTTTCTCCTAATTTTACTCCTTAACAACAACAACAACAACAACAAAATTTACCACAGACGTACTGTATATCTATTTAGGTACTGTATGAATATTTGTGTTTTATATACACAAAAAATAATTTTTGTCTCGCCATAGGGATGAGTTTTTATCCTCTTAAGGACTATATAGTCCTCACTGAGAATGTGTGGCATATCGATAGTGGAAATACAGCAGATTTTGTGCTTTTGCACATTTTTCTCTCTCTCCTTCCTTCCATTTTTTTTTTTTGTTTGTTTGTTTGTTTGTTTTAGAGACCAAGTCTCTATCATACCCCATAGAGTGCTGGGGCGTCATAGCTCAAGGCAACCTCAAACTCTTGGGCTCAAGCGATCCTCTTGCCTCAGCCTCCCAAGCATCTGGGGCTGTAGGCATGTACCACCACACCCTACTAGTTTTTCCTATTTTTGGTAGAGATGGAGGTCTCACTCTTGCTCAGAGTGGAATCCATCTCCTGAGTGCAGGTGATCTGCCCGCCTGGGCCTCCCAGAGTGGTAGGATTACAGGCGTGAGCCACCACGCCCAGCCTTTCTTTTCTCTTCATTCTTATTGTTCCCCTCCTTCTTTTTCCGTGTCTTCCAATGCCAAGTAACAGCATTCCTTATGTGTTTTTAAGTATGGTAGTGATTTCAAAAAATAAAATGGTGATAAATGTAGTAGACCCCTTCTTTATGTTTTGAAAATTAATACAGCTTATAGGGTCATAGCACTCTGGAATAAGACTGCCTGAACTTGAATCCTGACACCAGCACCCACTGCACACCATGTGACCTGGTGCCTGCGGCTCACCCTCTCTAAGCTTCAGTTCACTCATTTGCAAAACAGCAATATCTACAGTGGATCTCCCTAAAAATAGCTGATATTAAAACCCATTCATGCCAACTTTGTGGATGTTAACATATTTCCGCAGCAGGAAATGCACGTAGCCGGGGCCTCCTGAATAAATTGCCTTAACCTACAGAATGACCTAATGGAAAGAATTTTAGACACCACAGCAAAAAAGAGGACTTGTCATGTCCCTTCTGCATCAAACCATGTGGGCGTTTGTTTGTCTACTACTGTTCCAGCCTTCCTAGGCCTTAATTAAAAACCTAATTTCTCTTATTACCATAACAATGAGTGAAACAACTACTGATTTGTTTCACCAAATTAATTCTCCTTTTGGGAACCTGGGAGAACATTATTTATCAAAACAGCAGGCAGAGGTTTTAAAATGGAAACATCTTGCCAATATGTATGCCAAATTCAGAAAATAACGGGACTAACATTTCAAGATTTGGATGAGGTTTGGAAATTTGTTCACTTCTGTGTCCTCAGTACCCAGGAGAATGCCGGCCCATGGAAGACCCTCAGTAATCACTTGTCGAATGGATGAATGGAATTATTATCACTAAGTTCTCACTTTTCACAATTTTTAGCTGCTACTCACACAAAGTACTGTATTTAGGAATGGGAGCAGAAATTTAATTTGTTTCAACATTCTATTATGTGTTTTATGCATTTTCTCCTGTTGGCACGTTAAGAAAGAACAGGTTTATTTTTCATGGATGGTCAAAATGAGCGAACTCCTCTAATGTCATTTTATTTGCCAATGATAAAATGTTTCCAGAAAACTAAACTCAGAAGATTATTCCAAAGATGGCTCTAACATCTCTCTTTTTCTGAGCAAACATGACTGTGTCATACAAACAATCTAACAGTGCATTAAGAATAAACATGCATGGGATGGTGAACTCCCTAAATATTTTAAAATTTAAGGTAAACATTTTGATAGTTTAGGGTAGGCTCCCACACAGTCCTTTAAACTTTTTTTTAATCTTTAAAAAATTTATCTTTTTATCTTTTTTTAATGATCGAGAAAATTTACCCCAACCTCCAAGTTGTACCCAGAGTAAGAGAGAATTAGAAATACCATTTCCAAGATATTTTTAACATCTAATTTCATCTTCATTTTTTGTTTTTTCAAATCTTACGTTTTATTCTGAAGAATTATTGGATGGAAATGAAATAAAAATATATGCCATCAACAAAGAAAAATTTGCACCATGGGAACTAGTACCTACTCACTTTCTATTATTAAAATCTCTGAAGGACAAGGAGAGAGGGATGAGGAGAGGGTGGGGACTGACTGCAAAGCCTACTTTTCTGGGTGTCAATCTCTGATGGGTAGATTCAATAATTCTTATATTTTTATGACTAAATTTTTCTGAGCTGAAAATTGCTGCTACTGGCTATGTTTGGGCCTTTGCTTCAGGCATTCTTAGGATGTGATTTAAGAACTATTTCCAGTTCTGATCGGATAATTTAGCACTCAGTCCCCAAAACCATGTGGCATGCAGTTCCATGTTGAAGAAGTACAGACTTTCAGAGCTTGGAATTAGATGAAAACCAAACAAAAACCCTTCAGAGACCATCTAAGCTAGCAACATCCAAATCTTTGCCAGTCAGCAAAACCTATTGTTCAAATGAAATGTCACCTGCAAGTTGCAGCAGACCATGGTGGCTCCCAGTCAGGATCCATACCCGTCCCCTGGCCCTTTAGATGCACTTTATTTCCAGTGGTCAGTACCTGTGGCTGGGCTGGTGGAACTCTCTGCCTGCACTAGTGGAAAGCAGGAAGGTCTGGGAGTGGCCCTTAGCCTGTGATTCATCACTGTAGGAAGATGAGAACCTAGTTCCTTTGCCTCAGGTCAGAGTTTCTCCACAGGGTCAGGCAGAGGCCACTGTGCCTGAGATAACACCCTTGCTTGGCTTCCCCAACTTCCTTATGTCTCCCATGGGAACATTTTCTTAATTAATCTCTAGCACGTACAATTACTCATCTCAGGGTCTCTTCTGGGCAACTAGCTGTAGACAGAACCCTGACATATCCAAGGGGAGCAGAGTGTGGGAGGGAAGTCTGTGGACCACAAATGTGTCTGCCTTTCTTACTTTCTCCTTTTTCAACTTCTCACTTTCTCCCTCAGAAAGAAAAATCAAGATTAGGCTAGTAGAGGGGAAAACTTAGCATGATAAAAGCTCAGGGTAGAAAAGGCCCTTCTAAGCACAGGGAAAAACCTTATTATTCCAGGAAGTTTGTTCATGACAGCAGATGAACCACATCTGCTCTGGAGCCACATCACTTCTGCCACCCAGGAGGTCAACTGCAGCTGCAGGTGACAGTCTGATACCCCGATGCCTTCCTTTGCCGAGTCTCCCCAACTCTCTCTGCCTGGGGGCTTTTCTTGGCCACAGAAGTTACTTACCAGCATGGAAAGAGGGTAGGAATGCTAGTGTTGACTGTCACAGCGTCACCCTCAATGCATACAAGCTGGGAGTTGGTGGATACATCCTCTTTACCCCCGGTGGCCCAGTTTTGAGAGATGTGTTCTCCATGTCTTGCCAAGGGCTCTGGGCTGGATTGAGTTGCAGATCCCTGCAGCAGTAACCTACTCATTAGCCCACACGTTCTAGACTGTTCTTTCCTTCTTGCCTCTCTTCCCTGCTCTCCCACTGTTTCCAGGTATCATCTCAAATAAACCGCCTTCCCACAGGTCTTTGTCTCAGGGTCAGCTTTTCACAGAAGCCAAAGGAAGATATCCAGTTTGTAACTGACCCAGTCTGAGTCTGAAATCAAGGTCCAGTCCTAGGAAAGCAAGATGCTAACAGCCAGGTGCCCAGTGCAGGACGAGGGAGCCTGGTACTGGGTGTATTCTTAGGAAACAAGGGGAGAAGTCCAGCTAAGGACTGGGTTGTTACGGTTTGGATCAAGGAAAGAACAAATTTTATTGACCTCAGGGCAGCAAGACTATTTCCAAATGCCACCTGCTGGTGGTCTGGATCAGAGTTCACTCTGGAGCTGGTGGGGAGACCTGTAGGCCCAGTTAGTCCTTAACAGAAAGGCAGGGAGAGGTGATGGATGGTACCCATGTGCCAGAATGCTGGCTTTTCCAAAAGTCAGGCAACTGACTGGATGGCTTCTCCAGATTGAGAGGCAGAAGGGCACTGGAGCTAGGGCTGTGGGGTTCGAGACTGCAGTGTGGACGATCTCAGGAGGCATTGTGAAGAGAAGAATGGAGGTGGGATAAAGCCTTCTAGGTACACAGAAATCAACCACTTCTCTCCTCTGAAAATTATAGGCATATTATGCGAATAAGCTCAAATTATCTGGCACTAATGCTTTTTTCTTGAATCTGCCCACTCAGACCCGGGAGGATGGTGTGTGGGAGAAGGGTGGAAGAGATTCTAGCTTGGAATCTCCAGTTTTGCCATGCATGGACTGTGAAACATTCCTTAGGTTTCTTATTTGGTGTGTGTGTGAGAGAGAGAGACAGAGAGAGAGGTGGTTAGCTGGGCTTTCCTGCTCTAACAATAATACTTATTGCTTTAATTTCCAAAGCATTTACTATGGTCCTGACTCTGTCTGAAGTGCTTTCCTTGCATTATTTTCCTATATTATTCCCATTTTACAAATATGGGACTTAAGGCTTAGCTAGAAAGCCAGGAAACTGGGCTTGAGTCTAGAACAGTGGTTCTAAACTTTCCTAGTGCCGCGGCCCTTTAATACAGTTCCTGTGGGTCGCAACCCACAGGTTGAAAACTGTTGGTCTAGACCTATTTGTTGCCAGATCCTGAGTGCTTAACCTCCAAAGCACATAGACCTGCAGCATGTTGTTTCTGTGAAACTCTGGGTCCAAGTCCTCACAAGGTACAACCCATCTGCCTCTCTTTAAGGCAGCAGTTCTCAACCTATGGGTCGTGACCCACAGGAACTATATTAAAGGCTCATGGCATTAGGAAGGTTGAGAACCACTGCTTTAAGGAGAAACAGAATACAAATTATAAGCCAACATAGCAGAGCCATAAAGAGTGGATGACTGTATTTCAGAAGAATTCTCCAGCTTATGGAATAATAGGAAACTTTCCTTGTTACCAGATATACAGCTCTGCTTCCAGATTTTATTTCTATCTATCATCACTCATTTAAAAGTTTAGAATTCTTCATTATTTCTCCCCAAGTCTTCCAACCATCCATGAAGGAGTTGCAATTCTTGTTTCACAGTTCGGAGAAAGGGAGGCATAGGAGACAAAAGGCTCAAAAGCAGGGCAGTGAATGGGGGCCAGTCTGACCCCACACCCCTGCCTGAGCATCCGTGAGCTCCTCCTGGCTGGCTTCCTTAACCTACGCCTGAGGAGGAAAAAGCCCTGTTTGAAAAAGTTCCTGGAGATTCTGCATGGCCAGCATGGAGCAGCTGCCTGGTTCTGTTAAACTCCCAAGGAGTGATTTTTCTAATGCCCAAGAGGCACTTATTTCTTACTGGGCTCTACACAGTCTTCCACCTATGTGCTTTCCAGAAACCCTTGGAAAGAGGCTGAGATGCAGCGTTCTCCCAGGCGGTCCATGGGTGCTTTGCATGCTTACCCGCAGAAGAAATCAAGCTTTTAGGAACCAGCTGTGAACCAGTCTGGACTCTCGACGGGTCCTGTGCCTGGGAAAAATCACTCCAGCACTCCAACTAGTGCCTGAAATTTGCACATGGCTTTGCAAGGCGCTTCCCATCAGTGCACCTGTGGTCATGCCCCATTTCCCCCCCCCCCCCACTCCATGAGCTGATTTACATTCTCACCAGCACCCTGTGCTCCAAGTGGCCGTTGCTGGCAGTGAATGAGCTAAAAAAGTGTGACCTGCTCAGTGAAAATTCAGCCCTTAACAAGAGGGCATCTAAAGAAATGAGTTTTGGTGTAGGGGCAAATGTGAATGGTGATACTTTCTCTCTGGTGAAATAAATTTGCTCACGCTCCAGACGTGGCCAGGGTGGGTATCATTGCTATTCCTATCACAAGCTTTGTGATCAGCCACAAATCAGGGGCACTCTGCTGATTGGTGGACCTTGACTTTCACTGAGGCTGAAGTGACAGATGGCCCCATGGAGAATGGCTTGGTATTTTATAGGATTACTTGCTAAGACATGCTCTACAGACTTTATGTATTCTTATTTCGTGTGTGTGTTTTGTATATTCAGCCTCATCCTGCGGTGGAATTGAGTTGACGTACAATAGAATCACATACAATAAAATGGTAAGATACAGCTTAGAATAAAAATTCAAGTCTAGGGAATATAAACAATCACCTCTTTTGCCTTGTTTTCTTTCTTTCCTGTTTTGTGGATCGCTAAAAGTGAGCTTAGTTTTGTTTTTTGTTTTTTTATAATCAAGATATAAATAAAATAGACAGGCAGAAAGATCAAGAAGACCTGGTAATACAAAGTCAGGAATAGAAAGCAAAGAAATCTGAACATGCCAGCCCTGAGTCTCTCTGTGCAAGTGCTGGAATTGGGCCTCACCTCGGGCCTCTGAAGCTTAGAATAGTCACAGTAGAAAGGGGGAAGTCACATATTTCTTATTATCAGAACACAACATACCTGTTTCTTAGGAGAAGTAAATATTTTTGTACTTGACTCTGAAAGAAATTTATCAGGTGATAGATTCCAGGGCATCATTCACAGCTGAAGTAGACAGTAGCTTCCCTGAGTAATTCTCTGGAGGCCAATGTGGGGGGACAGCTGCCAGGTGTCCTGGCTTCGTTCAAAGATGTCATAGCCCTGGAGAAGCACTAGCTCACATCTCTAAATGCCTCATGTTCTGGAGGGTCCTGGCTGCAGGCTGGGCAGCACTGGCAGTTGGGTCTGTGTTCTCTGAGAAGGCCCTGGAGGGCAGGCTCATACTTATGGGTGGCAACCACCAGGAGCTACTATATTTTTCTGCCCAAACCTGGAAATACCACAGAAACAAATGAGAGGTGACTGGATCCTGGGAATCAATACAGACCTTAGAAGGAAACTCTAGGGTAGCGAAGGTGGTAGGGTCTCAGGGTGGGGTGAAGTGGCAAGGCTGGGCCACTGGTGGTTTTCCAGCCAAGCCTTTTCTCTCCCACGTTATCTGGGTCCCACTGGGTCCATGTTCCAGAGGACAGAAGCAGTCCTTCCAGAATGAGGTCCCCGAGTGACATCAGAACAGTGGAGTATGACATGAACAAAGGGTTTGTCCAGTCTTCCTCCCTCAACACAATCCCAGGGGCCACCCATTTCAGCATGGATGAATTGTAAGAAAGGGTGCCTAGTGCACCAAGCTCAAAGTGGATGTAGGGACTCTGCCCTGAAGAGGTACCTTGGGTGAAGCACATGCGAAAGCTCTCTGTCCCCAGCCAGGTCAACAGTCCCAGCTCCACCAGCTGACAAGCCCAAGGGCTGGGGCGAGGGCTGTCCTGGAGAAGCTGTAAGACATTTGGGGAGTGTGTGTGCTATTAAGAAACCCAACAGAAGGAGCCACTTGTTCAGGGGGAGCAGAACTAATGCAATAAATGTAAGAATATTTTACAATAAGCATAATAAATAACTCAGGGAGATCAGACTGTAGGAATAAATGTTGTGGCCCTAAAATGCAAGCCCACACTGCCATCACAGGGTGTTGATGTGAGCTGGAGAAGAGGGAGAGCAGGCAAGGTCAGAGGGAGGTGGGCGATGGTTAGGGGCCATCGTAGTCTGCTGATGTTCTTTCTTAGAATTCATGAATCGCAGCACTGGGCAGTGGCCACCTCCCACTCCCCAGTATTTCACAAAGGCCCCTGAAGGAAAGGAGGCTTTTCTTACTAATTAGAGGTAATAGCATGAAAAATATAATTGTTAAAATAAATCACTCAATGGAAGAGTTGAAGAACTTGGGGATTCAGCAGCAGAATTAGTTAGAGAGAGGGACATTCAGGTCAGGTCACCTATCTTACATAAAGGATCAGAAAAGGATAAAGAGATGGAAAGAAGGACAGAAGACTATATGGAGGCTAGAATCAGAAATGTTGACTTTTTTTCTAAGACTACCAGAAAAAGGAAAATGAGTACATAGGAGAGAGAAAAAAATATTTACAGAACTAATGACTGAGGATTTCCCAGACTTAATGGAATATTTGAGGCTTCTGAGTAAATGGCTGCCTGGCACACCAAACAGACTAGATTCACACAAATGCACATACACATGTTATATTGACATTTAAACACAGGAAAGACGGAGGAGTTTCCAGAGACAGAGAGCAGATCCCTACAACAGTTCATTGTAAACAGATGTCAAACTTCTCCATGGCCAATGGAATGCAGGAAGACATGGAGCAATGTGTGGAAGGAGCATAGCTGCACACCAGATTTTGTTTTATCTAAAAGATCGTTTAACCATGACCAGGGAAAAAGACATTCCCAGAGAGACACAGTTTCAGAAACATACTAAGTGAGGTCCCTTCCCGAGGAGACATGAGAAGGTGTCTCCAGGAGGAAGCAAGGGGCTGTGGGGGAAGTGAGGGCCCACAAGTAACCCCATACGGTTTGACTGCCTGGATAGGTAGTGACCTAAACCACACATCTGTAATGTTGTGGCCCTAAAATGCAAGCCCACTTGCGGTCACAGGGTGTTGATGTGAGCTGGAGAAGAGGGAGAGCAGGCAAGGTCAGAGGGAGGTGGGCAAGGGTTAGGGGCCATCTTAGTCTGCTGATGTTCTTTCTTAGAATTCATGAATCGCAGCACTGGGCAGAGGCCACTTCCCACTCCCCAGTATTTCACAAAGGCCCCTGAAAGAGAGGAGGCTTTCTTTTTCTTTTCTTTTTTTTTTTTTTTTAATGGTACCTCTACGGGAGGCATATTTTATTTATTTTATTTTTAATTGTTAAATCATAGCTGTGTACATTAGTGCAATCGCCTGTACCCATTCTAACATGCACCATAGATGTGGCCCCACTCATTACCCTCCCTCCACCAAAACCTCCCCCCTCCCTTCCCCTTCCTTGGCTCTTTCCCCATAGTCTTGTGGTATAGTTGGGTTATAGCCTTCATGTCAAAGCTATAATTTAGCTTCATAGTAGGGCTGAGTACATTGGATACTTTTTGTTCCATTCCTGGGATACTTTGCTAAGAAGAATATGTTCCAGCTCCATCCATGTAAACATGAAAGAGGTAAAGTCTCCATTTTTCTTTAAGGCTGCATAGTATTCCATGGTATACATGTACCACAGTTTGCTAGTCCCTTCGCGGGTCGATGGGCACTTGGGCTTCTTCCATGACTTAGCAATTATGAATTGGGCTGCAATAAACATTCTGGTACAGATGTCTTTGTTATATTGTGACTTTTGGTCTTCAGGGTATAAACCTAGTAAAGGAATTACAGGATCAAATTGCAGGTCAATTTTTAGATCTCTAAGTATTCTCCAAACATCCTTCCAGAAGGAATGTATTAGTGTGCATTCCCACCAGCAGTGTAGAAGTGTGCCCTTTCCTCCACATCCACACCAACATTTCTGGTTTTGGGATTTTGTTATGTGGGCTACCCTTACTGGGGTTAGGTGATATCTCAAAGTAGTTTTGATTTGCATTTCTCTGATGATTAAGGATGATGAGCTGTTTTTCATGTGTTTGTAGATTTTGCGTTTGTCTTCTTTAGAGAAGTTTCCCTTTAAGTCCCTTGCCCACCCTGAAATGGGGTC
>CAUYPK010037766.1:0-27922 GCA_963574355.1 Loris lydekkerianus | reverse complement strand
TCGGCTCTTTGCCTCTTATCATTATTTTGTATACTGTGGCTCTTTGCCAAGTTTGGATTTTGTTATGCTGCTTCTGAGGAGGGACCTCTGAGGAGCGATCTCCGAGCGCGTAGTCGAACTTGTTCGCCACCCCTGGACTAGAGTAACAAGAACCATGTCATTCATAGGGCCCAAACAGTCCTCAGATAAACGCAGGAGACACAATTAGGCCCAGCTGGGCCTTCTGCCAAAGAGGCTCATGCTGAAAGCAGATTCAGTGCCATTCACATAAAAGCAGAGAAAAATGAAACTAATTCCAGAAAAATGTTTAAAAACTGGGCAGTAATGTGTGTGGCATAACGTTCCCACTCCTTGCTTCTGGATAACTCCTAGGCATCCCTCTCAAGTTAAGTATCATTTTTTTAGAGAAGCTTTCCTTGCCTCGATCACCCTATGAACAGTGGGTCCTGGTTAGACTCACTCAGAGTATCCTGCAATGTCCTTCATAGCACTTTCTAGATTTTTTTTTTTTTGAAACAGAGTTTTACTTTGTTGCCCTCAGTAGAGTGCTATGGCGTCACAGCTCACAGCAACCTCCAACTCCTGGGCTTAGGTGATTTTCTTGCCTCAGCCTCCTGAGTAACTGGGACTATAGGCGCCCGCCACAACGTCTGGCTATTTTTTGTTGCAGTTTGGCCAGGGCCGGGTTTGAACCTGCCACCCTCGGTATATGGGGCTGGCATCTTACCTACTGAGTCACAGGCGCCACCCAGCACTTTCCAGATTTTATAATGATGTACTTATTGGTATGTTTATATGATTAACGTCTGCTCCCCACCACTAGAAAAATTCTACCTCTGCTAAAAATTCGGAGAGGAAAAGAAATGCTTATATAAAAAAGTATAAATTTATATTTTTTATATTAAAAATATATTAAATTTATGTATTTTTTATATTTAAAACATATATATTGGCTTGGTGTCTATAGCTCAGTGGTTAGGGCACCAGACACATGCACCAGGGCTGGTGGGTTTGAACCCAGCCTGGGCCTGCTAAACAAACAACAACAACAAAAAAAAATAGGCAGGCGTTGTGGTGGGTGCCTGTAGTCCCAGCTACTCGGAAGGCTGAGGCAAGAGAATTGCTTGAGCCCAAAAGTTTGAGGGTTGCTGTGAGCTGTGATACCATGACACTCTACTGAGGGTGACACAGCAAGACTCTGTCTCAAACAAAAATTAAAAAAACCCAAAATATATATATACGTACATACATATATATATGTGTGCGCCATTGCACCCCCGTACCTGGCTCCACAGATACTCCATCAATGAATGGGTGCCTTCCCTCCTCTGGTAATGGTCATTACCAGGGTTAGTGGCTCTGTGCCTGTCCTGAGCTACCTGCTGCCCACGGCTCCTGGGAGTAAGTTGGTATCACTATTAGTCTTACCCTGTTCCTATCTTTCCTGGAACACTAAGCCTCCTCTTCTCTTTCCCAGTTCCCTGGAGAATACAGAACCGCGTCACATCACACCTGTGTAGATGCTGCCTGTGCGCCTACACACAGGCATGGTCTAGACAACAGTTTGCTGAAAGCAGCTGCAGCACAGACAATGAGGGGGCTCAGCCTGACCCTACCCACCCCACTCAGGATTCCACTCAAGCAAACAGCATGGGAACTGCTCCAAGATGCAGGCAGACAGACAGGCAGGGAGAGGATAGAGATGGTAATGTGTGGCATAATGTTCCCACTCCTTGCTTCTGGATAACTCCTAGGCATCCCTCTCAAGTTAAGTATCATTTTTTTAGAGAAGCTTTCCTTGCCTCAATCACCCTATGAACAGTGGGTCCTGGTTAGACTCAGGTCCTGGTTAGAAGTTGCCTCCCTTTCTCGAATATCCCTTCCTGCTATCCAGAGGTAACTGAAGCAAAGGAAGTGGTGTGAAGAGGCAGGTCCAGAAAACTGGAAGCTGCTGCAGGTTCACCAGTAGGGGACAGACCACTGCTGATTGTATAGGGACAAGCTGCCCCACCCTTAACTCATCCGGATTTGCATCCCTCTAGAGACATGTCTGCAAATGGCCCAAATCCTCCCTCTGGGGAGGCCTGCTAGGAGGAAGTCTGGTTCCCCAGTGGGATCTGTGATGAGGAACTCCAGTCTCAGAAAGACACTGGGCTCAGGCCCCTCCGAGATACCTGGTTCCCAGGCTGGGGTAAAGGGTGCTAGCCCAGTCTGGCTCTGGTGCAGCTATTTGCCTGCTGTTTCCTGTGATCACTGCTCAGCTCTCCAGGAATTCAACTCTTCTATGTTCTATCCTCACAAGTTGGCACCATTTCCCTCAGAACCTGAACTCAACAAGTTGAGTGAGGCAACAAGAGTGAGGGATGGAGACCAGAAGAGAGGCACAAGAACCCAGCTTGGTACCCTGCCTTCAGCAGGCCGCAGTTGTATTCCTGAAGTCTGGAAGCAGGGGCTTCTATTGCTTTGACACTCCTCAGGAGTGAGTATAGGCCTCTGCGTGCCATGGCAGGCACACAATGGAGGATACCTGATCCCTTTCAATTTGGGACCAGGGCCACCTCACCCCTAAAGCTTCTGTGCAATATGAGTCCAGCTCTCCTAGCAAGGCCACAAAGGCCGGGCCATCAGAGACACATAAGAGTTCTAAGGCCCAGAGTCCAGTGGTATAGTGTGATAGGGTATAGAGACCTGGGTGGGTACAACCAGGTGGGGCACCGTACAGCAGAGTATGGTTCAACCAGGGGACACACCACCAACCTCCAAAGGAGGGAGGTGAGTTGCAGAGAAAGACGGTACCGAGCAAATGAAACCAGTCACTGTGCTCCCTAGGCTCAGTCTATCCTAAGCTCTACCCAACTACAGAACAGCTGAAGCTGGGTCAAAGCATGGAGGCCTACCACTGGCACACAGAAGTATCCCTGCAGGCATCTTCAAGTGAGCACACATGCACTGGCAACTACCTACTTGGGGCACAGTAAAGGACTGTCAGGACAATGAGCCCACCAACCTCCCTGGATAGGTCCATCATCACACTCCAGTTG
Organism: Loris lydekkerianus; assembly: GCA_963574355.1. Lineage (NCBI taxonomy): Eukaryota > Metazoa > Chordata > Mammalia > Primates > Lorisidae > Loris > Loris lydekkerianus. The sequence goes on along the minus strand of CAUYPK010037766.1, from coordinate 24,881 downwards.
GAGGTGAAGTATGGTGGTGGGTAGGAGTCTGGAATTAAGACCTGGTGCAAAATCTCTTAGAGCAGGGCTAGGGAGGAAGGCAGAGCACATATACCTCGCTGTAAAACTTCTACCGTTAAAGGACATAGCTTGTGGGTATGGGCATTTGTTGAAACAAATGAACAGCACAGTTAAAAGATCTGTAACATTCACTGTGTGTAAATACATCTCAATTTAAAAAAAAAAAAAAGCGAGCAGTAACCTTACCCAAATAGTCAAAGTTAATGAGTTCATGTCACTAGTAAACAGAACAAATGGACATCACAGGCCTTCTGATATGAACTTAATAAAGACACATTACTTATGCTATTCTTTTTTCCACGAAATGGTATAACCTGAGTCTAATCCTGAAACAAACTCAAATTGAGGGCTGTTCAACAAAATGAGCCCGTGCTTCAAAAATATCAATGTCAGATAGTTAAGAAAAACTGAAGAATTATTCTAGATTAGAGGAGACTACACAATAAATAAATGCAACCTGGAGGAAAAAAGTTACATGCTCAAATGTTTCAAGGTAAAGGGTCACAATGTCTGTAACTTACTCTCAGGTCCCTCGCTCGAGGCAGAGGAGAAAGTCCAACCTGCTGGAATAGCTCCCAAGACCTGATTCACAGGTTCAAGAAATCTGCTTGTGGGTACACAGCCCACAGTGGCAGAACTTGGAATCTCCTACATGCTGGGCAGAGCCAGCCTGGCATGAATAGGGTTCAGGCTTGTGTGGCCCCCCTCTCCTAAACACTGCTAAAGGAGTGGTGGGAAAGAGGCCTCCATGCGATCACTGGGCCTGCCACCTGATGGCATGTTTCTGCAGCGTATCTTCAGAGGGCCTCTTGGCACCTAGTGCAGGATGGGGCAGGGGGCACTGCACTCATCGGAGAGCCAGGCTCAGCTACCTGTATAATTGAGGCAGGGCAAACTGAAGCCAGCAGCTTGCAGAATCTCCATCTTGGGCTGTGGAGGTCTTCCAAGGGTTTCCATGGTCTGTAGGAAGAAACTCAAGCTCCTCAGTGAGCCTGAGCAGACCCAGGCTACCTCTCCAGCTTCATTGCCCTTATATGCACCCTACATCCACCCATACCAGATGACTCACAGTTCCCTGAGTGTGCCTTGCCCTGCCCTTCTCTCCCTGGCTGGCTTGTCTTTCTCCCTTAGTCTCACTGAAGTGTCACCTTCTGCAGCAAGTCTTTACACAAGTCCTCTTGCCAGAGCTGGCTGTTCCTCCTCCAACTCCCAGTGCACCTGAGCACACCTCTGTCCCTTCCCACAGTGCTATAAACACTGGCTGTGGGCTCCTCAGAGGGACGCACCCAAATCCATCTCTGCTTCCCTCACCCAGCCGAGTGCCTGACAAACTGCTGAAAGAGAAAACAGTGTGTGACTCTCAGGCAGCTCTAAGGCAATAAAGCCCCCGCTGGGGCATGAGACAGAGAAAGCTGGATAAAGAGGAACAAGATGTGGTTCACAAGCAAACTGCCCAACTAGAGGCCCAGGATTGACTGGGTCCCTGAAGAAAGTACAGATGGTCACACTAGCCAGCATCTGCCAGCTCGTGGTGGAAGGCAGGGTGTGACAGCTGCAGGTAACTGGACTGCACTGGTGTTGAGATGGTTTGTCCAGGAAAAGTCCCATGTCTGAAATGCATGGGGCAGGATGGGGTCTAAGCTGGCTGATCACCAGGGGTTGTGCTTACACAGCCTTTGCTGCTGAAGGAATTAAACCCATTGACAACATCCTTGCAGCCAAAATTCCTCACTGATGGAGGGAGGGGCCAGATCCTGATGCAGGGAAATCCCTTCTGAATCCAGCAAAAAGATCTGCTTTCCTGCAGCAAGCATGTGAGTGACAGCCTGGCCTGCCCCTTCACACCAGTAACAGGACCTCCAGGCCATTTTCCAGGTGGTGTAAAGGTCCTTCTGCTGGTCAGAAAACTGACTACCACTCTCATCCCCCAGAAAAGAGAACTTCTGACCTAACTATGCATTTAGCTGACTACACCTGGCATTCAATGACAGGGTAAACACTGTGAAATCTGAATGTGTGATCCAACTAAGGCAACCTGATTCCTGTGTGCCTCTGGATGGTGAATTTCAGGCTTCAAACCCATATGCTTGGCCCACACTCTCACGTTAACTATCAGTAACTAATTTTTACACTTAGTTATATAGTTTACAAAGCACTTACAAGAAACAGTTGTCCCTTGTTCTCCTCAGAGGATTGGTTTGAGAATCCCCCACAGACACCAAAATCTAAGGATGCTTAAGTCCCTAATATAAAATAGTATACAATTTGCACATAACCTATGTACATCTTCCCACACATTTCAAATCGTCTCTCGATTATTTATAATAACTAATACAATGTAAATGCTATATAAATGTTATACTATATTGTTTAAGGAAGAATAACAAAAGAAAGTCTATACAAGTTCAGTCCAGATCTAACCATCCACCTTTTTTCCCCCTGAGTATTTTCTTTTCTTTTTTGAGACAAAGCCTCAAACTATCACCCTGGGTAGAGTGCTGTGACATCACAGCTCACAGCAACCTCCAAGTCCAAGCGATTCTCTTGCCTCAGCCTCCCAAGTAGCTGGGACTACAAGTGCCTGCTACAACGCCTGGCTATTTGTTTTTTTGGTTGCAGCCATCATTGTTGTTTGGCAGGCCAGGGCTGGATGCAAACCCACCAGCTCAGGTATATGTGGCTGGCGCCTTAGCCGCTTGAGCCACAGGAGATGAGCCCCCTGAGTATTTTCAATCCACTGTTGGTTCAATCTGAGATTGGTTGAATCCATGGAGACCAAGAGAGCCAACTATATATAATCTTTAATTGTAACTAATCCCCCCACGACACACACACAAACAAATTTTCTACTGCACTGCAATCTAGGTGACAGAGTGAGACCCTGTCCCTAAAAAGAAACACAAAGATCTCTTTTTTTTTCTAGAGACAGTCTCTTGCTCTGTCACTTGAGTTAGAGTGCCATGGTGTCAGTCTAGCTCAGAGCAACCTTAAACTCCTGGGCTAAAGCAATCCTCCTGATTCAGGATCCTGAGTAGCTGGGACTACAGGCACACTCCACTATGCCCAGACACAAATAAACATTTTCTAGGCTTGGCGCTTACAGCTCAAGCTGCCAAGGTACCAGCCACATACACCAGAGCTGGCGGGTTCATATCCAGCCTGGGCCTGCCAAACAACAATGACAACTACAACCAAAAAATAGCCGGGTGCTGTGGCGGGCACCTGTACTCCCAGCTACTTGGGAGGCTGAGGCAAGAGAATCGCTTAAGCCCAAGAGTTGGAGGTTGCTGTGAGATGTGATGCCACAGCACTCTACCCATGGCAACAGCTTGAGACTCTGTCTCAAAAAAAAAATAAATAAAAATAAATAAAAATAAAAATAAAAACAAAGAAAAAAGCTCAGTGCCTGTGGCTCAAGCAGCTAAGGCGCCAGCCACATACACCTGAGCTGGTGGGTTCAAATCCATCCTGGGCCCGCCAAACAACGATGGCTGCAACCAAAAAATAGCTGGGCATTTTGGCAGGGGCCTGTAGTCTTAGCTACTTGGGAGGCAGAGGCAAGAGAATCACTTGAGCCCAGGAGTTGGAGGTTGCTATGATCTGTGATGCCAGGGCACTCTACCCAGGGTGACAGCTGTGGCTCTGTCTCATAAAACAAACAAACAACAACAAAAAAACCCATTTTCTAGAAAAAGAAATCAAGACTCTGGCTTGGCACCCATAGCACAGCGGTTACAGTGCCAGTCACATACACCGAAGGTGGCAGGTTCAAACCCAGCCTGGGCCAGCTAAACTGCAACAAAAAAATACCCAGGTGTTGTGATGGGCACGTGTAATCCCAGCTAATTGGGAGGCTGAGGAAAGAGAATCGCTTGAGCCCAAGAGTTGGAGGTTGCTGTGAGCTGTGATGCGACGGCACTCTACCCAGGGCGACAAAAGTGAGACTCTGTCTCAAAAAAAAAAAAAAGACTCTGAGATCTTAGACCTGCCTAATGTTACTTGGCTAGCTGTTGAAAGAACTAAGCCCCATCCAACGCTGAATCTTGTATTCTTTCCACATGACCATATTTCTTCCTTAATTGTTCCTTCTCTACCTGATGTCTACATAATTCTAGGAATGCCAAGCACAAAAAGGATAGTACCCTCAAAATTCTCTATAAGCAACCATTCTCTTGGAACCAGGGCACTTTGAAGACAGAAAATGGTAGGTGAGCAAGGACGGAGAGAAGTAGTGTCTTGCTTCTCTCTGAAGGTGGCATTTTAGGGCCCCTTGAGAGGCGCCTCTCTAGAGAACAGGGGAGAGTCAGAGGCTGGGTTACTGAAACATCCCCCCACCAGCCAACAGGCAGCATCCCCACCCTTTCCTGACCTAAGCACTCTGGGAGCCACCTCTGCTGCACCTAATACCCATGTGTAGGTGGCTTCTACCAGGACTACTGACTTCCCTATAGCCCTACTCTCTAACAACAAAATCAGCCTAGAGAACCAAAAGGAATTCATCACCATAAAACTGAGGGTTTCGAACTGTGGACCAGTTATCCAAATGCAAGCTTGTAGGCCTGGGCTCAAATTTCAACTTCTGAGACTCACTTTCATTGAGACCCTGAACTAGTCATCTACCCTTTGTGGATTTCAGTTTACTAATCTGTAAAGCAAGGATGGTTATATTCCCTCCTTCACAGGACAGCTGGAGGATCACACTGAAGGATGCTGTGGGTGGTGGTGTTGAGAGGGCTTTGTTTGGTGCTGGATGAGAGCTCCCTGCTCTGTGCTGAAGCCACTTCTCTGTGGCAAGTCTCTCCATGCACACCATTTAATGGTCACCTACTGCTTGCCAGGAACCATTCTTAGTGTCTCCTAGAGTCTCTCTTTAATTCTTACAGTTTTCTGAAGTAAAGACTCCTATTGGCTGGACGTGGTGGCTCATGCCTGTAAGGCTAGCACTCCGAGAGACCAAGGCAGATGGATTGCCCTGAGCAGGAGTTTGAGACCAGTCTGAGCCAGGGCGAGACTACGTCTCTTAAAAAAAAAAAAAAAGCCGGGCGTTGTGGTGGGCACCTGTAGTCCCAGCTAAGCTACTTGGGAGGCTGAGGCAAGAGAATCGCTTAAACCCAAGAGTTTGAGATTGCTGTGAGCAGTGATCCCACAGCAACAAAGATTCTACTAAGGACTACAAAGTAAGACTCTGTCTCAAAAAAATAAAATAGGCTCAGTGCCTGTGGCTCAAGCGGCTAAGGCGCTAGCCACATACACCTGGGCTAGCAGGTTCAAATCCAGCCCGGGCCCACAAAACAACAATGACGGCTGCAACCAAAAAATAGCTGGGCATTATGGCAGGTGCCTATAGTCCCAGCTACTTGGGAAGCAGAGGCAGGAGAATCGCTTAAGCCCAGGAGTTGGAGGTTGCTGTGAGCTGTGATGCCACTGCACTCTGCCCAGGGCAACAGCTTGAGACTGTCTCAAAAAAATAAAAATAAAAATAAATAAAATAAAAGTAGGGCAGCTCCTGTGGCTCAGTGGGTAGGGCCCCATATGCCAAGGGTGGTGGGTTCAAATCCAGCCCTGGCCAAACTGCAACAAAAAAATAGCCAGGCATTGTGGTGGGCACCTGTAGTCCCAGCTACTCAGGAGGCTGAGGCAAGAAAATCGCCTAAGCCCAGGAGTTGGAGGTTGCTGTGAGCTGTGATGCCACAGCACTCTACCGAGGGTGATAAAGTGAGACTCTGTCTCCAAAAAAAAAAAAAATTAAAAGTAAAAAAAAAAAAATAAAACAAAAGTAAAAATAAAAATAAATTAATAATAAAAAAGACGACTCCTGTTACTACTAAAAAATTAGTCTAGAGACCGTAGTCCACATCACAGAGCCAGGTCTCACCTACATCTGCTAACCTGGCTGGAGGAGGCTCTGTTAAGGGCTTTTCCTCTGAGTTTGAGTGACAGCCATTCCTGAAGGCAGCATGAACCCCCTCCCCAGGAGCTTGACGGCTATAAGCAATCTCCCCAGAAACCCACTAGAAGCCATTTGCTTTGGGCTCAGGATAGATGCTGGGGGGGATGGGAGTCGATGGAGAGGAGGATTAGCAATCATTCTATTTCAGCCAGGACTCCCTGATGACAAAGATTCATGCATATGCTGTCATCTTCACCATTCCAAAACAGAGTGATGATTCTGTTCACATTTAAAATGCAAGATATGTATAGCTCCAATTTGTCAAGAATACATAACATCACATCATTCTCTGAACACTGTGCTTTACTGCCTCAGGGGTTACAAATGAACTAGGGCTGCTTCTAACCAGAGCTCTCTTTGCACAGGATGAACCTCGCCCCCTGAAGTTGAACCTTACCCCCTGAAGCCATATTTGCTCCCAGTCTGTGGGAGAGTACCTGCTGGGGGACAGAGGAAGTGACTCAGCCCAGTGGGAAGTGGGAGGGGCGGTCAGAAAGGCGGCCTGTGCCCAGCCTGCTGCCCCCAGCACATCCTCTGAGCTGCCTTTCCTCAGCAGGACTGCAACATGCTAAGCACAGCAGGCCTGGAGGCCAGGAGTGGCCTGCGGGCCCAGAGTCTGCAGCTCAGGACCCAGCTTTAGTCTCCTCCGGAGGGGCAAGATTCACAGATTGGCTCCATGTGAAGATTGCATTATCACTGATGTCCCTTCTCCCATACTGCCCCAAGAAAGTCCCCACTGGGCCTCCTTGAAGGCTGCAAGGAGAGTCTGCAGGGTAAAGGCCCATGGCCAGGAGGAGGTATCTGAGAGAGATTCTGAAAGAAAAGCCTCAGGGCAGTGCACAAAGAGGGGCAGAACTCTCTCAGCAGGTTTCTTTGGGGTGAGATAAAAGGAGGAAGAAACCAATCCCTGCAGCCTGAACCAAGCTGACTGCTCCTGGGGCAAAGGGCTTCACTAGTAGTCACTCTGAAAGCCATCAGAGCAGAATCCAGGGCAGTATTGACAGCCCTGTCCCAGCTCTCCCCTCCCAGGGGCCTCCGGAAGCAGCTGATATGACAACAAATAATCCTTCACCGTGTGTGGGTGTTAGAGGAAGAAGGGACAGACTTAGCTCTTTCTCAGGGCTATGCTGGCCTGGCACACCCCCCCCCCCCCAATCCCGAGAAGCAGCCTGGGGAAGCAGCCAAGTACCTTGGCTTAGGAGTCATTTGTGGTGGCCCCTTAGCTCTGCAGGGGGCACTGTGCCATGTGCTGTGACAGCTGACTGAGTCACTGACAGCTCTCCCGTCACACTAGCCTGCTCTGGCTCACTCAAATTAGAAGGGAGATCCTCATATAACACGTGACAGGCCCTTCAGCTCAAATAATCAGTTACTGCTTTGCACCGTGAGTCAGCCTGGCAACAAGGCCTGCTGTAGGGTCCCGTATGAAGTTTAAATTCTTGCCACCACAATAGCTCAGATCAGGCAAGGATAAGGCAGAAAGCAACCAAAACATACCTCTAAGTACCACCATTCTGTCCCTGCATCACCTGGAAATGCACTTCTCTGCTCTGCAGACCCCCACCTAGCAGAAAGGGACAGTGTTACTCCTAAAGAGGGTTCCTGAGGACAGCCGGAGCCAGTGTGTAGGAGACAGACGCTTAACTTGGAAATGCTCTGGTTCCTTCCTTCTATCCTAGATTTCTAGAGGGACAGACAGTAAAGCACAGGCCAGGCCCAGGTGCCATTCTCTCCCTTTCTACCATTTTCAACAGCGAGAGTCACCACCATCATCCTTCGAGAGAGGCAATCTGGGCTGGGGCCATAAAAAATTAAGTTTCACAACTTTGACAGGGAATAATACAGTTTGCTTTCTGAAGTTTTACCAAATGCCACTGGCTATGGCTGCTCAGACGGTCAAGAGGCTGTCAGACATGATTAGAGGCTAGAAGGCAGGCTTAGCCATCAGAGTGCCCCTCAGCTGGCTGTCAGACAGGTGCATCCACACATTGGCCTCCCCTTTTCTACACTGACAGCCAGACACGGCTGATCACGAGGGCCAGGAGCAACCACTGACAGACACTGTCCATGCAGGACAGAGCACTTTACTATGTGTCTGCTCAGGTGTGTCTCAAGAGATGTGTTGTCCACCTTTGGCTCCCAGATCTTTCTGCACAGGCCTAGAAGGTATGCAGAAGACACGTGTGAAACCACAGCCAAAAAAGGAAATACATGTGTCTCAGACCCAGCAATTCCAGTTCTGTCCATTTACCTACTGACACACTCACAGAAGTTCACAAAGATAAACATGCTTGACAATGATCCCTGTAGAACCACGTGTAGTAGCAAAAAACAAAAGCACAAAATGAAAACACACACGCCCCAGATAACAAACAAATCTAAATGTCTGGATAATTACAACTATGTTCCATCTAGACAATAAAATATTACACAGCCATTAAGACCAGATCCACACCTGCTGATGTCTATGACAGGTTATCAAAAAGCAAACTGTAGCTACTATATGTGAAAATATGATCCCATCTGGGTTAAAAAAAGATTGTAACACATCCTTGAATATGCATGGAAAGTTTCAAGGAGAAATGTAACAGTGGAATACCTCCAGATAACAGAACTAAGGACCCAAGACAGGGAGGCATAGTTTTTTGGGTTGTTTTTTTTTTTTTTTTGAGACAGAGCCTCAAACTGTCACCCTGGGTAGAATGCTATGGCATCATAGCTCCCAGCAACCTCTAACTCCTGGGCTTAGGAGATTCTCTTGTCTCAGCCTCCCGAGTAGCTGGAACTACAGGTCCCTGTCACAATACCTGGCTATTTTTGGTTGCAGCCGTTATTGTTGGGTGGCAGGCCTGGGCTGGATTCAAACCTGCCAGCTCAGGTGTATGTGGCTGGCCCTTTAGCTGCTTGAGCCACAGGTGCAGAGTTGAGAAGCAGAGTTTTATGTTTTTTTTTTTCTTTTTGGAGACAGTCTCACTTTGTCACCCTTGGCAGAATGCAGTGGAGTCATAGCTCACAGCAACCTCAAACTCTTGGGCTCAAGCAATTCTCTTGCCTCAGCTTCACATGTAGCTGGGACTACAGGGGCCAGCCACACTGCCCATCTATTTTTACAGACGAGGTCTCGCTCTGGCTCAGGCTGATCTCAAACCTGTAAGCACCTGCCTTGGCCTCCCAGAGTGTTAGGATTTTTATTTTATATTATATTATATATTATATATTATATTTATATTATATTATATTATATATTATAATTATATATATAATATATATATATTTTTTTTAGAGACAGGGTCTCACTTTATCATCTTCAGTAGAGTGCTATGATGTCACAGCTCAGAGCAACCTCCATCTCCTGGGCTTAGGCGATTCTCCTGCCTCAGCCTCCTGAGTAGCTGGGACCACAGGCGCCTACCACAATGCCAGACTATTTTTTTTGTTGCAGTTTGGTCCGGGCCGGGTTTGAACCTGCCACCCTCAGTATATGAGGCCGACACCGTACTTCCTGAGCCACAGGAGCTGCCCAATTTTATATTCTTCTTTACTGCTAGACGTTTTAGTATAGACTACTATAACAATATTAATTTCTTTCTTATTTATTTATATTTTTTTCAGTTTTTGGCCGGGGCTGGGCTTGAACATGCCACCTCCAGCATATGGTGCTGGCGCCCTACTCCTTTGAGCCACAGGTGCTGCCCTCTTTCTTTTTTTTTGTAGGACAGAGTCTAACCTTATTGTCCTTGGTAGAGTTCTGTGGTGTCACAGCTCACAGCAACCTCCAACTCCTGGGCTTAGGTGATTCTCTTGCCTCAGCCTCCTGAGTAGCTGGGACTACAGGCGCCTGCCACAACGCCCGGCTATTTTTTTGTTGCAGTTTGGTCAGTCCGGGTTTGAACCTGCCACCCTCAGTATATGAGGCCAGTGCCCTACCCACTGAGCCACAGGCGCTGCCCTCTTTTTTTTTTTGAGTCAGAGTCTCACTATGTTGCCCTTGGTACAGTGCTGTTGCATCACAGCTCACAGCAACCTCAAACTCTTAGGCTCAAGAGATTCTCTTGCCTCAGTCTCCCAAGTAGCTGGGTCTACAGGTGACTGCCACAACATCCAGCTATTTTTTGTTGTAGTTGTCATTGTTGTTTGTTTGGCAGGCCCAGGCTAGGTTCGACTCCACCAGCTCTGGTGTATGAGGCCAGGGCCCTAGCTGCTGAGCTATAGGTGCCGAGCCTTTTTTTTTTTTTTTCTTTAAGACTAAGTCTCACTATGTTGCCCTCAGTAGAGTGCTATGATGTCACAGCTCACAGCAACCTCAAACTCTTGGGCTTAAGCGATTCTCTTGCCTCAGCCTCCCAAGTAGCTGGGCTACAGGCACCTGCCACAACGCCTGGCTAGTCTTTGGTTATAGTTGTCATTGTTGTTTAGCAGGTCCAGGCTGGATTCAAACCCAGCAGCTCAGGTACCCTAGCCACTGAGCTATAGGTGCTGAGCCTTTTTTTTTTTTTTTTTTAGACAGTGTCTCACTGTCGCCCTTGGTAGAGTGCCATGGTGTCATAGCGCACAGCAACTTCAAACTCTTGGGCTCAAGCAATCCTTTTGCCTCAGTTTTTCTTTTTTTTTCCCAGACAGAGTCTCACTTTGTCACCTTTGGTAGAGTGCCAAGGCGTCATAGCTTACAACAACTTCCAACACTTGGGCTTAAGAGATTCTCTTGTCTCAGCCTCCTTAAGTGGCCTTCCATTATTGCTCTTAACAATACTAATGGGTCAGAGATCTTTAGATTTTTAAAAAGTAGGATTATGGGCCGGGCACAGTGGCTCACACCTATCATCCTAGCACTCTGGGAAGCTGAGGCAGGTGGATTGTTTGAGCTTAGGAGTTCAAAACCAGCCTGAGCAAGAGTGAGACCCCGTCTCTACTAAAAACAGAAAAACTAGCCTGGTATTGTGGTAAGTGACTATAGTCCAAGGTACTTGGGAGGCTGAGGAAAAAGGATAATTTAAGACCAATAATTTGGGTTGCTATAAGCTATGACACCAGGGCACTATACCTAGGGTGACTGAGTAAGACTCCATCTTAAAAAAAAAAAAAAGGGTAGTAATGGAATCAGTGGAGGCCAGGCCTTGAGAAGACAGGCTTGCAAGCCTATGGCATGGTAACAGGGGAAAGCATAGTACCCACATGTAAAATCCTGGGTGCTGATACACGGATGCATGCGGGAGTCTGAGGGGCAGAAGGGACAATGCCAATACTCCTGCTAAGCCTCAGACTTTCCAGATAGCTTGCAAACATGTCTCTAAGGAACGTCCTGCAAGCTGGCTCAGCATGCCATCTAGGACACTCACAGACCCACTAGCAAAGAGCTTATCTCGGCCTCACCAGAGCTGGTCCCTGGTGCTGACTACATGCAAGGCACTAGGCTGAACATGCTACAGGCAGTAATGCCTCATGTCTAATCTCATCATTACCTTGCGGAAACTGGAGTTGGAGACAGGAAGTAACTTGTTCAAGGTCACTCAGCAAGTGGCAGAGCTGAGTTCTAAAGCCAGGTATGATCTGAGCCTAGACCCTTAATTGTAGGATGACAGGGTTGAAAGTCTCGTTGCCCACTGCCTATAGGGCAGGACAAGGAAGGACTTATCTCCAGGCAGTGGCAGTTTTCATTCTTCTGGCAAAGAAGGGTTCAGCTTTGCCAAGGTTTCTTCCAACCTTACTGCTCTAAGTCCAAGAGTCTATGTGGCTTGGGCTCTCTAGGGCCATGATGGAGGAAAGGGATGATTGATGGGGGCTCTGCAGTCTTACATGTGTGGGTTGGAAATCCCAGCTCTGTTCTCACTGGCTGTATAATGGTGGACCCTCTAAGCCTGGGTGTTCTCTGTAAAACAGAGATAATCCCTACCTCCTTAGATTCAATAACACTACAAAGTACTCAGCAAAGGAGTGAAAGGTGGTGGAGATCCTTCTATTTTTGTTGGTTTCCTATTTCTTCAGCAAGGACTACCTTAGAAGAATAGTCAAGAGAGAACGTACACCATAAAACTCACCCCAAACTTGGTAATGCTGAGAGCTCCACGCTTATTGCAAAAAGTAGCAGGACTCTTGCTCTCCAGAGTTGGCAGATGTTAGCAATGGGGTTCCAAAAGCCTTGTGGGATGATGGGTTACACCAGCCCCAAAGTCCAAGAGACTGAACTAAGTTTCTCCCTGGAAGCACAGCTATCCCCTTAACATACCTCACACCAGCTCTGCTCCAAACCTGAAGACAAATAACAGGCACATTAGTCCTGCTTGGCAAGAGCCAAGCCCCACTACAATGACCAACCTGTTCTCTTCCTTCTGGACCCTGGAATTGCAGACTTCCTATAAAGGCCAAAGATCCTCTCTTTTTTTGCCAAGTAGGTGGTGCTCTATAAACACATTTTGAAGGACAGCTTCGTTCCGAATGACAAATCCCTTTCTCAGTTTTGCTATCTCTGGTGCTTTACAACAATCATCAGGCCTGCAGACTGCTATGCTCTGAGGAGCCTGAACCCAAGACCAGGAAAGACTGCCACAGTCAAAAGAGATGAACACCATTGGGCTGTAGCCTCTTTAGGGAGAAGAGGTTTCAGCCCCTCCCTCAGGAAGTGGGACCACAAGGCAAGAGAGTAGATTACCTGGCTGGGGGAAAAACAAGGCTGCTCCAGTTTATTAAAAAGGAGCCTAGAAATTCTTTCAAAAATAATAATAAAAGTTATTCTTTGAGACATTAACCCACATCTTCTAAGAATTTATCCTACAGGTGATACCTAACATAGGCAAAATCATATGTATGAAGAAATTCACTTAGCTTTGTATGGACAGCAAAAAACAAGAAATAAGTGTTCATCAGCAGAGAGCTTGTTGAATATTGCACTCATAATGGGACACAGTATAGCCATAAATGACCCAGATGTAGATGTGCCAAAGTGGAACCATCTCTAAGACGGTAAGTCAATCAAAGCAAGCTATTCCATCATTTTCCCCTCTTGGATCTTAACTATAGATCCTGGGAGGATACACAGAGGCTGAAGTGGCCCCTGGGCCATTTTCAAGACCACTGTCTCACCTGAATAGGCAGAGGAGGAAAAAATACTCATTTCAGGCTACTCTACATTTTTTTTTTTTTTTTTTTTTTTTTTTGAGAGACTGAGTCTTGCTTTGTCACCCTTGGTAGAGTGCTGTGGTGTCATAGCTCACAGCAACCTCAAACTCTTGGGCTCAAGCTATCCTCTTGCCTCAACCTCCTGAGTAGCTGGGCACTACAGGTGCTTGCCAGGATGCCCAGCTAGTTTTTCTACTTTAAGTAGAGACAGGGGTCTCGTTTTTGCTCAGGCTGGTCTTGAACTCCTGAGCTCAAGCAATCCGCCTGCCTTAGGTTCCCAGAGTGCTAGGATTACAGATGTTAGCCACCGAGCCAGGCCTTCCTTTACCTTCTTTATGCCACAAACCCAAAGGCAAATCCTGTGAAAATGTCCCATATCTCAAAGGGCCTGTTTGAAGCCCTGTCCACCAGCACACCTCTCTCTAAAGCCTAATCCGATGCAGGGACAGTAGCTCCTTATTCCTTCAGAACTCAGGGGGACAAGGCCACTGGGCAGTTTCCTCTCATTTCCCTGATGGCTCTCAGTAAGTCCTGGATAGACGAACTGGGATTGCTTGCCCAGCCCGATGTCGAGGATGTCAAGGTTCTCTTCCTAGATAAGCTCTCCAGGAGGTGCTGAGAAAGCCATCCCTCCCCTGAGGGTCCTCTGCTGTTCAGGAACCCCAGCAGTCAGTTATAGCTTGCTGAATCATGATGGATAACACCAGAGGGAAGGCTTGTTTGTGGGGCCATTTGAAGGCTAAAGAAATTATTGAAGTTTTGCAGACTCAGCAAATGGAGTTCCTGAAACTTGAAGATGTTCACCTCCCTGGTCAAATCTGGGCAGAGGCAATGGGCACCCCCCTCCCTCCTGCCCTGTGAATGGTACCCCCTACTTCCTTGTAGGGGACTCACCCTATCCTGTCCCTTCTTCCCAGAAACACTGAGCACTTAGAACAAGGACATATCTGGGGTTTATTGGTCAGAATTTTGATGAATGGTATCATTTAATGTCCTAGCTCCCTGCCCATGGGCTGGTCTGGCCCTCTGCTCCTGTACCTTATAGATACCCTCCCATTTCCCTTTCCTCCTGAAAGACCTTGTTCTATCCCTTCCTCCTGTAAACACTGAAAACTGAGGAAAAAAGAAATATGGGCACAGGAAAGGTGAAGCAAGGGAAGCTACCTTTCTCCCAGGTGCTAACTCAGGTAAAACCAGAAGGAAGCCCGACCCAAAGTCAGATAGGGACCAAGAGAATTTGCAATTGATCTTCTCCCCTGAGGTGTACACAGGGCTTGCTCAATGGAACTGGCAGATTTCACTGGCTATTATCTTCTCCTTGAGCTGTCCCTATCTCTACGCTATTATTCACTCTGGCACCCAAAACAAAAACCTCAGGGTCACCTGTCACTAGTCCTTTTCTCTCAGCTGCCACTTACAAACACTCCCAGAATCCAGCTGATTTCCCACCAAACAGCTCTGATCTCTGCCCTTCTTATCCTGATTGCCTCTTCCCTGATCCAAGCCCCCTCAGTCCCTGCTGTGATTACTGCAACAGCCTCTACAGGACTCCAGTCTCCTCTCTCTTCCCCTAATCCATCCTCAAAGCAGATGCAGGTCTAATGGCGTATTTCTTCCACTTAACACAAGGCATCCATCAACAACAGCTTACGAAGTCCAAGCAAGTATCTTAGCACTGGTGCCTGCCTACCTCTTAGGTGTGTCCTGCAGCTAGTGCCTTCACACCCAGAGCTAGAACCCCTTTGGTTTCTAAAGTGCCACACACACCAGCGCACATCCATGCCTGTGCCATGCCGCTCCTCCTGCCTATAGCGCTTCTTGGAAACAGAAAACTTTGATCACTCTTCAAGATCCAGTTCAAATTCTAAGGCTCTCTGAAGTTCTCCCCAGTCTCCTCCTCATCCCCATGGTGAATCACTCCTTCCACTGGGTTCCACCACATGCTACACAGACTTCTATGAGAGACTGGCCAAGCTCTGTGCAAGTGTTAATTGGTTAGAAGCCCAACTCTGTCCTTGCTAGACCACAACCTCCTCCAGGGTAGAGCCTGACTCTCCATCCTCCTCCTCTTGCCCCAGTACCTAGCGCAGCCCCAGCTACATGTGGGAGCTCATGTGTGGGGAATTGAGGGTCTGTATTTTAAGCCACCACACACATCAATGTGTATGATTGCCCCTTGGGGCTGCTAATTCAGGTAGCAGACTAGGGTTGCTAGTGGGGATATACATGGAAGAAACTCTAAATACATTTTCTCCCATGTATACTTTAAACTATTATTTTTTCTCAGCAGTCCTACTTCTATTTTTAAAAATGGTTCTTCTAAAGAGCTGAGCTGAATCATCTGCATGGCTCCCATACAGCCTGGGTAAAATCCTCATAGATTTCCTTTTCAGAAAGAATACAATAAAATTCTGTGGTCTTGTGATCCCTCAGGACACTTCTGACAGCTCAATGGGACATAGTTCTAGTCACCATGAATTGCTTCAACTAATTCTTGAAAGTTCTTCCCTGCAGCTTGTTATATATGGCTAACATTTAGACATTTAGCAAGCATTTATTACTTGGTATGTGCTAAGTATTCAATCTGCAACATCTTAATCCTTACAACTGCCCTGCTGGGGAGGTACCCTTTTTTTTTTTTAGAGACAGAGTCTCACTTTATCACCCTCGGTAGAGTGCCATGGCATCACAGCTCACAGCAACCTCCAACTCCTGGGCTTAGGCGATTCTCCTGCCTCAGCCTCCCAAGTAGCTGGGACTACAGGCACCCGCCACAACACCTGGCTATTTTTTGTTGCAGTTTGGCCGGGGCTGGGCTCATATCTGCCACCCTCAGTATATGGGGCCAGCGCCCTACTCACTGAACCACAGGCACCACCCTGGGGAGGTACTTTTATTGTCCCCGTTTTATCGATGAGAAAGCTGGGCATGAAGAGAGTAACTCCTAGTGATCAGTAGGGCTGGGATTAGAACCCACATCTGTCTGGTGGCAGAGGCAAATAAGATCTTAACCACTACAATCTACTGCCTTACCCAAAGGTCGAAGAATGCAGCAGCCCTTACAACAGGCCTTCTGAAAAGGCAGAGTCATCTCCCCACATGGTCAAATGACCTGCAATCCTAGGGAGAGAGGAGTACATGTGCCAGGGGCTTTTGGGCCAGGCAGAGAAGCCTAGGCCAATTTAGAGAGCTTGCCACCTAGCACTGGTGCAAATATCCACCATCGGGCACGCCTGTGGCTCAAAGGAGTAGGGCGCCGGCCCCATATGCTGGAGGTGGCGGGTTCAAGCCCAGCCCCGGCCAAAAACTGCAAACAAACAAAAAAAAAAAACAAAACAAATATCCACCATCAACTCTCCTTTCTCAGAAGCCTACAGTAGGCTCCCATAGCACAGTGGTTACAGCGCCAGCCACCCACACAGAGGTTGGCAGGTTCGAGCCCGGCCCAGACCAGCTAAATAACAATGACAATTGCAACAATAAATAGCTGGACTTTGTGGTGAGCGCCTATAGTCTCAGCTACTAGGGAGGCTGAGGCAAGAGAATTGCTTAAAAGCCTAAGAATTTGAGGTTGCTGTGAGCTGAGACACCACAGCACTCTACCGAGGGTGACACAGTGAGACTCTGTCTCAAAAAAAAAAATTTAAAAAATCCTGTCCCCTGGGAGGATGGGTGCAGTGGCTCATACTTGTAATCCCAGGGCTCTGGGAGACCAAGATGGTGGAGAGCTTGAGCTCAGGAGTTCAAGACCAGCCTGGGCAAGAGTGAGACCCCGTTTCTAAAAATACCTGGGTGGTGTGGTGGGTGCCTGTAGTCCCAGCTACTAGAGAGGCTGAGGCAAGAGATTCGCTTGAACCCAAGAGTTTGAGGTTGCTATGAGCTGTGATGCCACAGTACTCTACCCAGGGCGACAGCTTCAGTCTCTGTCTCAAAAAAAGCCTCCAAAAAGCCTTGGAGGTTTCTTTCTTTCTTTCTTTTTTTTTCTTTTTTGTAGAGACAGAGTCTTTCTTTATCGCCCTCAGTAGAGTGCCGTGGCATCACACAGCTCACAACAACCTCCCAACTCCTGAGCTTAGGGGATTCCCTTGCCTCAGCCTCCCAAGTAGCTAGGACTACAGGCGCCTGCCACGATGCCCGGCTATTTTTTTTGTTGCAGTTAGGCCAGGGCCAGGTTTGAACATGTGACCCTTGGCCCGTGCCCTACCCACTGAGCCACAGGTGCCACCCTAGCCTTGGAGGTTTCTAACCCTCTAGTCTCTCCTCTCCTCTTCTTTACTGGCACTCCAGGGGAATCTTTCTAAAACATAGATCCAATCATGTCACTCCTCTGCTTAAAACCTTGTCATTGGCTCCACCTTGCCTGGGCTTAAAGTCCCAAATAATTAATGTAGTATTCTCTAGTCAACCTATACTGCTTCACCTTGTACCATGTCATCTTCCACATGACTATATGGAACAATCTTGAGTTTATTTGTCTCTCTTGCTAAGTAGAACACTCTCCTCTTCATTCCAAGCTGGTAAAGCCTCCCTTTCCTTTCCTTCTAGACTAAGCTCCCAGGGCACTGTCTTACCTGCATCCCTTACCCCAGGCAGCTTCCTCTTTTGGGCTCTCACAGCACTCTGTTGCTGCTATTAGTTTTTTTAGACCACATTTCAAGTACTTGTTCACAGGTCAGTCTCCCTTAACTAGGCCCTGAGTTTTTGAAATAAGAATAGCTAACATCTACTAACTTCTTACTATGTGGCAGTTAGGGTTCCATGTGTTTTACATGAGTTAACTTTTTAAATCTTCATAATACCTCTATGTTATCGCCCTTGTTTTACAGATAAGGACACTGAGCACAGAGAGATTAAGCAGTGTCCAAGGACATGCAGCTGGCAAAGCTGCTGAGGCAGAATTTGAACACAAGAAGTCTGGCTCCAAAGGCCCACTCCTGACCATCTTATTGTCTAACATTTGCCTCTCTAGGCAAGCACTCTGTTGTCATATCAGAAATGAATGAATGAAGGAATGGAGGGCTACTCTCAGACTGTCTAAATCCAATCCACAACAACTGGCACCCAAGGCCATTAAACAGTGCTGGAGGAGTTCACAAGCAATGTTTACAAACAAGGTTTCTTTTGGACCTACAATTATATATGTTGCTCTTCCTTATCTCATACAAAACTACTCAGTCAAGAAGGAAAGACCTCATTCATATCAGAGTCAAGGCACAAAAAAAAAAAAAAAAAAAAGAGAGAGAGAGAGAGAGAAAGAGGGAAAGGCCTCAGCCCAGCATGACTACCCTCTTCCCCACTGGTTCCCAAAACCAAGCAAAGTCAACCTGCATCCTCCAGTGACTTAAAACAGAGCAAAGTCTATCCTGCCACATAAGGCAGCTGTCATCTCTTCCTTCCACTAACAAAAGGGCATCAAACCTGGGGAGTAGGGGTGGAATGTCCCTACCTACTGCCTCCAAGGTGGGGCCAAATGGTGTGGGAATGGGCGGGTCAGACCCGCCCAGCAGGTGAAATACTGACCACAGCAAGCTCTCACCTTGGAAAAGGCCAGCTAAACGTGGCCCTGGCAAACAGACAGCTGACTCGCACCTGAATGCCGCCCGGGAAGTGAAAATTCCCAGCGGCGATGGTGCCCGTGCCAATGGGTGAGGGTTCCTGGAGGAAGCCCTGATGGCCCTCTCCGGGGACTAAACTTTCAAGTCACTCTCCGAATCAGGAGGGAAGCATAGAGAGGCAGAGGTTATCTTTTTGGAAAAACCTAGCTGGGTTCAAACACCGGATGCTTCACTTACTGGCTGAGTGACTCTGGGCAAGGCTGGCACTGCCCACTTCCCAGGGATGCGGTGGAGACTGAAGCTCCCGTAGCCGCTCCGTACCTGGCGCTAGGCAGCCCCCGCCCCCGTCGCCGAGGAAGGGGAGACACTCCCCCAACAGAAGAGGAGGAATTCGTTGCTACCATTTCTGTCACACCCAGATGGTCTCAGGCTGTCATTCTTGTCCTACCGCCACGGCCACTGAGGCCCGCTCCGCCAACCCGCAACCCCCGCCCGATTCCCCGCTCCGGGACCTCCACCTCACCTTCCCCGGGTAGTCAGCGCTGCTCGCCCATAGTCCGTAGCCCGGAGCCGGGACTGCTCGGCGCTCCGTCCCGGGGGCCCGGGGCCGGGCCGGGGGCGTGGGAGCCGCTTACCGCCGCCTCCCAGCGCAGCCGCCGGAGCAGCCGCCGCCGCCTCCTTCCATGGCTGCGGCGCCGCCACCTGACAACGGAAGTGACGCACAGCCCCCTCCTCCCGGACGGAGCCATGGCCCCGCCCCCCCGCCCCAGCGCCTGTGCCTGTGTCCTTGGGATTAGGGCGCCATCTTGACGACGGGCGGAAGTCTTCAGGCAAGAGGCCAGAATCTGATTGAGGATTGGTTTAGGGTGGGGTCTGGGCCGAAACCTGTTAAACAATTGGAGGCTAAGGCGTTAATGAGGCGGTACTTACCCCTTATCTAAGTCTGCTGTGAGACTGGGACGGAGGTACCTCCCCGCCCTGATTCCTCCCAACCTCGCGGGCCCTACACTCGCCCTGCCGGGTTGGACAAGTGTCCAGCAGTTGGAAGATTGGCCAGTTGCTGTGTATTTATCAGAAAAGTGACTCTTCCTTGATCCCCATTTCCTGGATTCTAGAACTCTATGCGGAAAACGCTGCAGTTAGGCAAAGAAAGAAATTCTTGTCTCAGTTCTCATAATTTATTTCCCTCAAGATCCCTCGCCTTTGTAGAAACCTCGAGGACGACCAACTTCAACCTGTAGATCCCTGGAGTCTTGACCAGGGAAGTTTACAGTGAAGAATTCCTATTAACGATTCTAGCCATCTAACCTCAGTCCCTCCTGCTGCAGTTTCGGTCCCTTTCCCCTCCTCCTCCTCCGGCAACCACGCCCTCCATGAATCAGCTTCTTGCACCAGCAGATGAGCCCTTTAAAGGGATTGCATCAGGCTGGTGAGTCACTGGGGGCCTCTGAGAGCCTGGCTTCCCTCCCCTGGCATACAGAAGCAGCTAGCAGGGCTCGGTGGCAGAAGCACCAGCGGCCATAGCCCCACTCCTTTGTCTCAGTGAAGTGAGTCACGGTGCTTGCTGCTAAGACTGTAACTCTTGGCTGTTTTTCCAGCTGTCCCCTGGGTCACTCTGTATCTCTGTGTGGGCACACGTGTCTAAGCTTGTGTGCATAGCTTGGTTTTCCTAGGGTGTGTAGCCAGGCACTTGTGTGTGTATGTGCATTCGTCATCTCCACGCAGGCAGTGCCAGGACATGAGAGTTGGTATGAGTGAGGTCTGGCTGCTTCTGCCTATGTCCTTTTCTTTGTCTCTCTGAATGCCCATGAAGTTGCTGGTAGGGCCGATTAACAATAGTAATCAGAACAGCTCCCACTTTGTGCCACTCCCTGTGTTAAGTACTTTAGAGACATTAGCTTTAAGTGGCTGTTTACAGATGTGGAAACTAAGTGCTCAGAAAAGGAATCTGTCCAAAGACACAGCTAGTCATAGCAGGACTGGGATTTGAACCAAGGGTGGTAGGTTCCAAAAAGCTTGGGACATCCCTTACAAGTTGGGTGACTATGTGCTTATTTCCTAACCTTCCTCTTTTGTCCAAATAGAGATAATATTTAGTGGGACTACTCTGAGAACTCAACGAATTATAGAAACAGCTTCTCAGAGCATCCAGTGAGTGCACAGGCATCTCAGTTGCTTCAATAAGGTGTATGAGCAGAAGGCAGACACAAACCAGGACCCAGTCCACAAGCTCCTCTCTCTGACAAAAGGGAAAGCCTAGGGATTCCGGAAGCTCTGACTTTGACAAGAATGAATTTTGGGTTTTCCAGAGCTCTAATTATCAGCTAAATGAATCACTCAGTGCTGACACCACCATCCTCACCCCCCAGGAGACTCTCAAGTGATTGAAAATATAGGATTTTAACAAAGGATAGGAGGAGGAAGAAAAAAGGGGGAGAAGAGGTACTGAATAGAAACTAGAGGTGCCAGCCAAAGGAAATGAAAAACTGTCACCAGGATACCAACATGAGGAGACTGCTGGGTGACACACACAGTTATATATTCTCCTGCTGGCTCTCCAAACCTGGGCTTACTGGCAGACGGTGCTGCCATGCCAAAGTGACACCTGTCACAACAACACAAGATGGTTGCTTGACAAGGTCTTGCCTATCACAGAAGGAGGGAAGGAGACCTTCAGCCGCCGTGCCCCCCTTCCCCCCCCCATGGCTTCCTCAGGCTTCTGAAATCCAGTCTTGCTTACTAGCTAGTTCTGGTTTGTCTTTGTGGCCAAGCCCCAAGGCCTGCGTATGGCAAGCTTTCAGTGTAAGACCAGCGGTTCTCAACCTGTGGGTTGCAGCCACAGAAACTGTATTAAAAAGCTGCGGCATTAGGAAGGTTGAGAACCACTGGTGTAAGACTCTGGTTGGGTACTACAACTGAAATGAGCAGAGGCATCAGTTATCTTACTTTGTCATTAATACAATGTTAAGAGTGCTGGAAGACCAGAGGTGGGTGGTTCATGCATGGTAACCCCAGCACTTTGGGAGGCTAAGATAGGAGGATCACTTGAGCTCAGGAGTTTGAGGCTGCAGTGAGCTGGGATGGTGCCACCACAGTCTAACCCAGGTGACAGTGTAAGACCATATCTAAAAAAAAAATTTTTTTTTTTTTGAGACAGAGCCTCAAGCTGTTGCTCTGGGTAGAGTGCTGTAGCATCACAGCTCACAGCAACCTCCAACTCCTGGCTCAAGCGATTCTCCTGCCTCCACCTCCCAAGTAGCCACAATGCCTGGCTATTTTTTGGTTGGAGCCGTCATTGTTGTTTGGCAGCCCGGGCTGGATTCAAACCCACCAGCTCAGGTGTATGTGGCTAGTATCTTAGCTGCTTGAGCCACAGGCACCAAGCCTAAAAAAAAAAAAAAAAAAGTGCTGGGAAACATAAATAGTAGTTAAGATCATGGGGCTTGATTCTTTGTTCACCTTGAGCAGGCTACTTACTGTTTCTGAGCCTGTTTGCTCATCTATAAAATGAGGCTATTAGCATATAGGGTTGTTATAATGATAGAATAAGATAACTTTGATTGCACAAAGATCAATGGCATGCTGCTATGTGCAGAGCACTGAGCTAGATGCTGGAAGTCTGGTGATACCAGGCAATAGCTCTGTCCTCATGGGGTGTCAGAGGCCCTAACACAGGACATGGCACACAGTGAGTCAACAAACAATAGCTTTTTTTTTTTTTTTTTGAGACAGAGTCTCAAGCTATCACCCTGGGTAGAGTGCCATCGTGTCATAGTTTACAGCAATCTCCAACTTTGACGGGGTCTCACTGTTGCTCAGGCTGGTTTCCAACTAGGTGAGCTCAGGCAATCCACCACCTCAGCCTCCCAGAGTGCTGGAAATACAGGCATGAGCCCCTGCGCCCTGTAACAGTAGCTATTTTTGATGACTATTATGATGCCCATCTTGGCACTGTCTCTAAATGAGCCATGGGATCTGGGGAAAAGTCCCTTTTCCTTTCTTGGTCTGTTTCCTCAACTTTAAAATGATGGAGTTGGGCTGAATTAGTAGTTCCCAACCATCCCACCTTCAGAGACTATTTTAGTATTTTTCTTCCACATAAACCTCATATTTGGCAATTTTTTTCTTCCATATAACCTGATCAAGTTATTTCTTTTCATTGATGATAGCCTCAGATTATAGCTATTAGAGCTTGTGATCAGAGGAGACTACCATGCTGTTGGTCTAAGTCTCCCCAAAGCAGAGACTGAGCCGGTTTGGTCACCCTTAACACACTATGTGCTGTTTCTTTGGGTCCTCTGGAACATTGGAGAGAACTCAGGGGACCCCTCCTGCCCTTGGGGACCCTTCAGTGAGGGACGTGAAACACAAACTCGCTGAACTGGATGTTCTCCTTTAAGTTCCCCGGGCTTGGCCATGCTGAGGGCTGGACATGCTGTGGTACTTGTGTGCCCCTAAGGAGAGCTGAACTTCAAGATGCTGCGCACCAGGCTTCCTTAAAACCCTGGTAGTCTCTTCCCCACAAATGAGAGAGACCCCATACTGTTCTTTACAGGACAGAGTGGGTGGGGAGAGACACTATGCCACCTGAGCACCCAGATTCCTGGGAGTTCTATCATTAGCTGGGCCCCCCACCTTGGCTGAATATGCAGTAAGGGTGCATGTGTGTGCTGGAACAAAGGCAATGACTATGAGTAGCAGGCAGTCAAGAGTCCAATGGGACACTAACTTTATTTTTTTTTTTAGACTGAGTCTCACTTTCTTACCCCTCGTAGAATGCTATGGTGTCATAGCTCACAGTAACCTCAAATTCTTGGTTATATGAAATCCTCTTGCTTCAGCCTCCCAAGTATCTGGGACTACAGGTGCCTGCCACAACACCTGGCTATTTTTTAGAGAGGGGTCTCACTCATGCTCAGGATGGTCTTGAACTCATGAGCTCAAGCAATCCACCCACCTTGGCCTCCCAGAGTGCTGGGATTACAGGCATGGGCCACTGCGCCCATTTGACACTAACATATTGAAATACTTTTTTCATTTTTTCCTTGGTGTCCCTCAGCCCTTCTCTTGCGAAGATAGTTAAGGTTATATTCTCCATTGTTACTTCAGGAAGCAATTGATAAACAGAATGCAGAGTCCATTTTCAGTTTCTGAAAGCCTAGCTTTC
Source organism: Loris lydekkerianus (assembly GCA_963574355.1). Classification (NCBI taxonomy): domain Eukaryota; kingdom Metazoa; phylum Chordata; class Mammalia; order Primates; family Lorisidae; genus Loris; species Loris lydekkerianus. Next base: position 1,036 of record CAUYPK010037766.1, on the reverse strand, counting down.
AAGGAAGAATGGAAAGAATTTCTGTGCAGATACCAATTTAGAAAGCTGTGTAACAGAGGGATCTGGGTGGGGGGCATCCCTCACAGCAGGTATCAGGGACTGAGAAGCAGAGGCTGATCTGTGCTCCTTTTCCTGGGGGGTGGAGGTGGGGTGGCACGAGAGAGGTAACATTTCCAGAGAAGTGGCTATTGCTGCATTTGGCCAAATGGGGCCCAATTCACCTAAGACCCAAGAATTTGCTGGGCCTAACAGGAAGTTTCTGCAGGGCTTAACCTGGGGAAAACAGGGGGGGGGGGGGAAAATCTATATATATATATCTATATATATCTATATATACACACACACACACACACACCCCCCTAAAGGTGTCTCTTTTGGTCAGTGAGGAGCAACTCAGCAGCAAATTTAAGGGCTGATGACAAAAGACCACAAAAAAATGACACCATCTCAGTGGATGTGTGGTTGGATGACCACCAAATCAGACTTCCTGTGCTTTAGCACCTTGAAAGGAAGTTCCCTAGAATTAAACAAGGAAAATGGGGGAAATTTGAACTGACTGTAATTAAGTTTCTGCCACTCTGGTTGAGTGGGGCAAAAATAGGAATTAAGGTCAGTTAAAGAAAACTCAAGTTCTATTTCCTACACACCAGAAATTGGAACTAGCTATACTTTTTGCCTATAGGCAGTGTTTTATTTATTCTTCATTCATTTATTTTTATTTTTATTTTTTTGAGACAGTCTCACTATGTCGCCCTCAGTAGAGTACAGTGGCGTCACAGCTCACAGGAACCTCAAACTCTTGGGCTTAAGTGATTCTCATGTCTCAGCCTCCCAAGTAGCTGGGACTACAGGCACCTGCCACAACGCCCGGCTGTTTTTTGGTTGCAGTTGCCATTGTTGTTTGGCAGGCCTGGGCTGGATTCGAACCTGCCAGCTCCAGTGTATGTGGCTGGTGCCCTAGTGGGTGAGCTATAGGCACTGAGCCAGCCATTTATTTATTTTTAAACATTAGTCAAGTAAAGCAGAAGTGGAGAAT
>CAUYPK010037765.1:0-14460 GCA_963574355.1 Loris lydekkerianus | reverse complement strand
TTTTTTGGAGGATCTATCCAGCACTGCTGAAGGGATGTTAAAATCTTCAACTACTATGGAAGTGGAGGGAATCAAGTTGCTCATGTTTGTTAGAGTTTCTCTTATAAACTGAGGTGGGTTGTGGTTGGGTGCATAAATATTAATAATTGAGATCTCATCATATAGAGTATTGCCTTTAACAAATATGAAGTGTCCATTCTTATCCTTAATTATTTTTTATGGTTTAAAGCCTATTGTGTCTGCGAACAGGATTGCAGCACCTGTTTTTTTCTGCTTTCCATTTGCCTGGAATATAGATGACCATCCCTTCACTTTTAGTCTATATGTCTTTTAATGTAATATGTGATTCTTGTATGCAGCAGATATCTGGATTGAGTTTTTGTATCCAGTCAGCCAACCTGTGCCTCTTAAGAGGACAGTTTAAACCATTCACAATAATTGAGAACATTGGTAAGCCTTTTGAGAGTCTAGTGGATATTTTTAATCATTTTCCAACTGTGGAATTTGGAATTTGATCAAAGTTTTCTGGGTGGGTTTACTTTTGTGGTGGCGGATTACGCTGGTCTTTATGGAGGATAGGTCTGAGAGTATCCTGGAGAGCTGGTTTAGTTATGGCAAATTTCTTCAACATGTGAATGTCATTGAAGTATTTAATTTCTCTGTCATAAATGAAACTCAGTTTAGCTGGGTATAGGATCCTGGGTTGAAAGTTATTTTGTTTTAGATTAAAAGTCGACCATCCTATTCTAGCTTGTAAGGTTTCAGTAGGGAGATCTGCAGTTATTCTAATATTCTTCTCCTTGTAGATAATGGTTTTCTTTTGTGTTGCAGCTTTGAGAATTTTCTCCTTCATTTCTCCTTAACTTTAGTGAAATAGATTATGATGTGTCTCGGGGATGTCTTATTAGGGTTGAGTCATGCTGCAGTTCTGAAACTGTCTGCTATCTGAATTTCAGGATGTCTTGGCATGTCTGGAAAGTTCATTAAGAAGAGACTCCGTGCCTTGTGAAGCCACTTCATTGCTTTCAGGGATTACAATGAGGCGGATATTAGCCTTCTTCGAATTATCCCAGAGCTCTCTGAGAGAGTGATCTGTTTTAGCCCTCCATTTGTCATCCTCTTTGAGAGTTTGGGAGTGTTCGAAAACTTTGTCTTCAATGTCAGAAATCCTTTCTTCTGCTTGCTCCATTCTGTTACTGGGGGATTCTACTGTGTTTCTCAGATCTTTGAGGGATGCAACTTCTTGTCTCAATGTGTCAATATCTTTGGTCATTTGGTCTTTGAATTTGTTGAATTCTAGAGGTATCTTCTGTGTTACTGCTAGGAATTCTAATTCAATCTTATTTGCTATCCAGATTCTGAATTCGATTTCTGGCATCTCAGCTATTTGTTTTTACATGTGATCTTCTGCTGTGTCTGCCCCTATTTAACCTTGGGAGAGTTGATCTGCTCTGATTATTCATATTGCCAGAATTTTTCTGTTGGTTTCATCTCATCATTCTTTTTCACCGTTGCCTCTGGCCATCCTGAGAGTTAGGGAGGTGTCTCTTCAAGATTAGACTCCAGTGGGATCACTCTACTGTTGCTGGATATTTGTGGAGAGTGACCCTGTGTAGTTCCTCTGGGGCTGCTCCAGCTAGGGACTTCTGGTTGTGGAAGCAGCTCCGGCGTGTGACACACCCTGATCCAGGAACAGGGTGGGAGGTGGTGTGCACGTTTTTGGGAGTGCCTGATGCCCAGTGACTTTGGCACAGAGAACCCAAGGCTCCAGCCGTCTCTGGCCAGGAGAAGGGCTCTGCGCAGAGGCAGGGAGGGCTTCCAGAGGTCACGCGGCTACCAGTATACCTGGCCAGATGAGCGGGCCAGTATGGAGGCTGGGAGGACACAAGAGGGAGGACACAGGGTTGTGCAGCTCCTACAGTTTTTGGTCAGGGCATGTGGAGGCCCAGTTGGTGAGGGGTCGCAGCGCAGATCTTATGGAGGTCCGGGCGGCGCCATGCCCAGGAGTTTGAGGTTGCTATGAACTGTGACGCCCCGACACTCTACCCAGGGCAACAGCCCGAGGCTTCAGTGTGCCAAAACCGTCTCACTCTCCCCTAAGCGTTAAGGCTGTAAGGCAGCTTCAGTCCCCACCTTTAGGCTGCTCAGTCACTAGGTTACTAGGTCCCACCCAATCCTTGCTCTGGGACCCTGAGGGTGGAGCTTGCCGAGGCAGTTCTGTCACAATGGCTCCCTTCAGCCCAGCTCAGCAGCACTGTCTGGGGCCCCAGACAACGCCCCATGTTCTCCGCACTCCTGCCCAAGTTCTCCCCTTGGTAGTTCAACTGAGTGCCAAGTCCAAAAACACCGAAACAGTTCACAGGTAAGTCCTTTCCAGTTTGCAGTCTCACTACTGCTTGTACTTACGGTTGCCAGCGGGATTTGGTTGATTGAACACACGCGACTACTTGCCAGTTTTCCACTGTTGTTGTACTCCTCTTCGGGTCCAGAAGTCCCTTGATGACTCCCTGTATCTTCAAAGGGATGATTTTAGGCAGATGCCACCAGCCAGAGATGCCTGGAGTCTTATTTCCCCAGACTCACCGTGCCCAGTTGCAGGGAAGCTGTTACTCGGCTGCCATCTTTAATCTCCATCTAGGCAGCTAATTCTTCCTGTGGATTTTTCAAGAATTTATACTGCTTACAATTTAGGAGGGTGACTGATGTATCTGCCTTGAGAATTTGATCAACCAAAATAACATTGCCTGTGTTTTATAGGGTAGTGTATTAGTCTGCTCAGGCTTCTGTAACAAAATGCCAAAGACTTGGTGGCTTGAACAGGAATTTATTTTTTGATGGTTATGGAGACTGCATGTAAGTCTGAGAGCAGGATATCATCAGCGTTGGTTTCTGGTGAAGCCTTCCTTCCTGATTTATAGATGGCTACCTTCTTGCTATGTCCTCATGTAGCTTTTCCTCTGAACCTGAAGAGGGCTCTTTCTTGTTTTCTTGTAAGGATATCAGTGTGTCTGATTAAGGACCCATCCTATGACCTATAAAGGTAACCTTTATTACCTTTATAGGCCCTGTCTTCAATACAGTAACATTGTGAGTTAGAGCTTCAGCATAAGAACTTTCAGGGGTCTCAGTTCAGTTCATAACAGGTAGCACCCTGGTACTTATTACTTTGTTAAAATACCCTACACTGCTTCTAGAGTGATAGTCCCCATCTGCAGTCCCCAATTGGGGGGGGTGAGACTAGTACCCAAGTGTGGCTTGTTAGAAACCAGGCCGAACAGCAGGGGGTGAGCTGCACTTCATCTGTATTTACAGCCACTCCCCATTGCTCGCATCACGGCCTAAGCGTTGCCTCTTGTCAGATCAGCAGCAGCATTAGATTCTCATGAGAGCAAACCCTACTGTAAACTGCACATGCGAGGAATCTGGGTTATGTGCTCCTCATCAGAATCTAACGCCTGATGATCTGGGGGTGGCGCTGAGACCATGATGGGACTGGGGAGCAGCTGCAATACAGGATGGGACCATCTAGTTGTGGGAAAACATGCTCAGGGCTCCCACTGATTCTGCACTATGGTGAGTTAAATAATTATTTCATTATATGCTATAATTTAGTAATGATAGAAATAAAGTGCACAATAAATGTAATGTGTTTAAATCATCCCCAAAGCGTGCTCCTCCATCTTCTGTGAAACTGGTCCATGGTGCCAAAAAAGATTGGGGACTGCTGATCTAAAGGTAATCTTGAGGCTCAGGCAAAAGCCCTGGTCAAGCTCTTAGTTTTTCACAATTGGATGTCAGTTTTACTACATGGGTCAATACGAAAGTTTGAGACAGACCGTATTATGGTCCATTTCACTTTTAAGAAATGTTGACGGCATCTTTTGTGATTCACCTGGACAAGCTTCAACTTGCCTGGCTCATTGGTGTTGCTGGGAGGGATTCATTTGTTTCTGTCTTCATGGATTTTATGTTTCTTGATTTTCGTATACTTCAAAACCTTCATAATGATTCATTTATCTGCTTTTCTGGCTTGTAATATTCCACAGTCCTCAATAATCCTTTAATATTAAATACTTACATTATATATTCTCTTCAAAGAGTTGCTGACTGGATAGCTTGAACTATAAAAAGTTTTGCTAAAAGGAAGAAATTAAAACATAATTTGACCCATTTAGTCCCAAAAGTTCCCTAAATTCTATCCTTAAAGTGAGTCATTGGAAAACTTTATACCCAGACTATATTCAGCCTTTGAAAGTCTCTAGGTCTGAGATGAGTTTTAATGTTATGTTCTTAAAGGAACTTGTAAAAAATGGCTGTGTAAGAGTCATCACTTTTTTTCAGCAGGTTGTTGATGACCACGTTCACTGTATAATATGATGTCTTCCTTGTTTTAACTGAAAGATTTCTTTTAGAATTTAGGACTAGTTTAAAGTTTGCTTCCTCAGAGGAAATGGAAGCAGTCTTTTTGAGAATGAGAATTATTTATATAAGGTGTGTGTGTCTGTTTTTTTATTAGCTACCAGGGAGCTTAGATTTAGACTGGAGAACTTGCCCATATGACTTGCATCCTTTCGTTTTACATCATAAGGTCTAACAAGTTTGCAAACTTACCCTAGAAAAAGTGCTACATCCCTCATTGCTGATAATCCCTACAGTCTCCTCAAAATACTCCCTGGCGGAGCCGATGCACCAATGCCAGTGCTTAGTCCATCCTTCAAAGCAATTTTGGAACTCTTTTTCTGGAATGACCATCAGAGCTATTATCACATGGCACACAAAAACACACAGTAGCAGTACTGAACAACACTCAGCAAGGAACACCACACATTGACATGAACACAACTGTGAGGCACTGTTACACCAGGGTTACGAGAGAAACATTACTGAGTTTGTCCAGTCATGTCGGGGTTCATTGCAGGTTCTGACCTGGGCTGGCAGTCGACAGGGGAGACAATGCTGGGGGCTACAAGGACAGTCTAGGCCAGTTTACTCTGTAAAGTCTGGAAGCCTGGAGAAAGATGGATGTTGACTCGGGGGCCACGGTGCACATTGAGACAATGCAGTGACTTTCTGCCTTCTCAGAAACCTTTTGTTTATTGTCTCTAACACAAAGTGTATATGCAAAATGTAAAGGATTTGTATATGTAAAATTCTAACAGGATTGGAAGAATCCCAAACCCCCAGGAAGATTGGGTAAAGAGGGAATATACCTAGGGAGTTGTCAACAACTGCAGATAAGGTATTTAGGAAGGCGGAGAATAAATTTCATTCCCATAGGACAAGCCAGCCAGGTTCCCTAATCTAACTGCCCGTCGGGAATTCAGAGGATTTAACTCTGGTGTAGGGTTTAACCCCACCTGCCTGCTGACTCTCCTGTGCAGGGATAGTGGTAATGACTTTGCCTTGTTGGGGCGCCTCTGGGCTCCTTTCATCTTCAGTGGTCTTGATTAGCCCTCTGGGGATGGCTCATCTCGTTTTCCCCTTGAGGCAAGGCCCTCTGAGAGCTTAGCCTAGCTACTTTCCACACCAAGCACAGTGGCAATTTCGCAGACTTAATTGTCAGACCTTAATTGAACAGCTTCAGGGGCTGTTCTCTCTGGAATCAGGGTCCTCAGATAGTGCCCTGTCTTTGTCCTTAACTTCCTAGTAAGCTCTGTTCCAATGTCGTCTTTATCTGAGAGGCCCTCCCTGGACTGTGACATAGCCCCTGTCCTCTCAGTCTGCCTTGGTTGCTGCCGCAGCCACTATCTGCCGGCCTCCCTCCCTGGAACACCAGCTTCAGGAGGGAGGGATGGGTTCCGTTCCCAGCTGTAGCTGAAGCCACTTAGAACTGTACTTGGCACAGAAAAAGTAGTTGCTCAGTGAATTAGAACAGGTCACTGTAACTATTTGTCCTTGCATAGATATTTTTGAACAGATATTTCTTTGTGTGAGGCAATTTAGTTGGAATTGTTTCCTAAAGCAGGGAACTGTCCTCCCTGACCTCTCCAGATCCTGCATCTTGCTGCTGCTCATTATTTACCTTTTACTAAGCACTTTATGGACCAGGCAGGCACTGTGAGAATATAGAGAAAAGGTCTGATCTCAGTTCATAAATAAATATCCTCAGGCACTTTAGAAAGGGGAGGTTTTGGGGGATTTAGGCTTAACGAGATTGTTGTGATTCATAGATTATTTATTTTGTTCCTAATAATTTATCAGCCACTTCTGCACTTTTCAAAGTACATTTAAATACCTCTGCAGTCCTGACAACATCACAGCCAGGCAGGTATTCTTATTATCTTGCGACTTTTACAAAAAAAAACAAAAAACCCAACAGACCCAGGGAGGTGAAGTCACTTGCTAAAGGTCAGACAGCTTGAACATTGCAGAGCTTTCTTTGAATCTGGGTATTTTCATTCCAGATACTGTGTTTCTTTAAGGTTTATATCAGTGGTTCTCAACCTACCTAATGCCACAATATATTTTCATTGTTAAAAAGGGGTTACGACCCACAGGTTGAGAACGGCTGGTTTATATAGATGCCTTATTTGACATATTTGATGAGGGTAGTATTCCTAATGGTGGTATTCTAAATTCGTGTTTTTTCTTTTTGCATCCTTTTTTTCAGTCTTTGGTAGAAATTTACTGTTCCTGTTGAGTGATGGGCTCACCTTTTGGTGAAAGACCTTATTTTCATAGTTGTGTTTTTTCTTTTATTTGATCTTTTTGTCTTTAAGCATAATACCAACTTTTATGTACTTTTCACCTGTCTGGACTCCATTACTCTATTAAGTCCAAAGTGAAAGCAAAATTGCTCCATGGAAGGAACCGGTGATGGTGGCTAGTTATTTTCCTTTCAAAATATTTGGCTGCACTGAAATATAGAAGCTGGTATAAAAAAGGAAACAGATGAATTCAATTTTAGATCTCTAGTTATTTATGCTTGTTTATAGAACTCTCTTGGGGCTGATGACTGTGAATCTACTGGAGCCATATAACACACTTGCCTGTTCCTACTAGGTGTTATTAACATGGGTACCATGGTCTTTTTAGCCCGTTAGGTAAATACATTCCTTCCTGGGGATCGATTTGTCCTGGTTAAAGATGTAATTCATCATGCAAAATACCAGAGCTGTCTTATTGAAAAGTTCTTAGTGATCAGAAACGTCTCTGTGTCCAGCTAAGTAGAATCTAGTTTATTCTTTTATGTTCCATAAATTTGACAATAGTTTGTAAATCATAACCATTCTGCGGTAAGAATGGAAAAAAAAATCCAGGTTGATTTAGTAACTTGGGTGCGACTGGGTGGCAACTTTAAGCCATTTGCCCTTTGGTTGTATCTTTTAGCTCATGGTTTTAAGCCTTCTTGTCCAGATTTAAGACTGTTACTTCTAGAAAACCTGCTTTTGGTGCTCTGCCTCGTCTCCAGCTGTACGCTATTCTCTTTACACATCAACTGTAGCATGATGTAGAATGCGGTCCCTCAGCGCAGGAGTTGAAGGCAGGAGAGGTAGGATGATATAACATATACAGGAAAAGAGCCTTGGGTCCAGTCTGCTTAGCTTCAGTTCCGTCTCTGATATTATTAGCTATGTGCATGTGTATAAATTACATTACCTCTCTGAGTCTCTGTAAAAAGGGTGGTCATGCCAGACTATTTTGAGGATTGTTTTATACAAGATTGTGCATGCAAAATAGCCACTGTGTGGTCTGGTATATTACAGACACTCAGTGAGGTGTATCCAGGGCTTTCACCTTCTCTAGCCAGTATGTAGGGCACGGGACACATGAAAACGTCTGCATTTAGTTTTAAAATTTCACAGGTAGAGGGTGAGGGCTGGTTTGCCAGCACTTAATTGTCAAAGGGATCTTGGATAATTTTTGGACTTTGTATTTTAAGAAATGCCATGCACTTTTAGGCTAGATTATTAGAAATATAGTGTTCATGTTTTTGGATATTAAATGTTTTCTGTTTGGAAGTATGTTGTGTTCAGTTCCGAGCAAGACAGGCGAGATGAAGAAGATGTAAAGAGTCGGATTCTGGGCTCAGCGCCTGTGGCTCGGGCAGCTAGGGCGCCAGCCACATACACCTGAGCTGGCGTGTTCGAGTCTGGCCCTGGCCCGCCAAACAACAACGGCTGCAACCAAAAGGTAGCTGGGCGTTGTGGCGGGCGCCTGTGGTCCCAGTTACTTGGGAGGCGGAGGCAGGAGAATCGCTTGAGCCCAGGAATTGGCGGTTGCTGTGAGCTGTGTTGCCACGGCACTCTACCCAGGGCGACAGCTTGAGGTGCTGTCTCAAAAAAAAAAAAAAAAAAAAGAGCCAGATTCTGGAGCCAGAGTCAGGTTCGAGGTGAGGCTCTGCTACTTGTAGACTATGTCTTGAATAAACAACTCAATCTCTAAAAAGAGGATAATGTTGGTAATTACCTCCAAGGGTTGTTTTCAGAAATAAATGAATTATTATGTTCAAACCACTTAAGTTAATGCCTGGCCATTAGCAAAGCTCTATGTGAGGAAGGTGGGCTTGGCAGAGACAGTCAGAGAAGGTGGAGGTGTTCAACTCGGAAAGAAAGAATTAGTCAGGGTCCTTCATCATTTAAAAGGAAATCTTATGGAAGAGGGAATAGACATTTTGTGTTACTTTAAAAGATGGAACTAGGATTAATGGGTAGAAATTATAATGAGGCTGATTTTATTTTAATGAAAGGCTTTATAACATTATACAAAGGCTTTATAACATTCATTGCTATTCAAAATGGCAATGAACTGCTTGGTGAGCCAGTGAATTTGCCTCTTACGGAGGATTAGAAGGCTGAGGAGAGGGTTCTGACCTGGCTGGTGGGGCAAGCTGGATGACAAGTGTTCCTTTCCACCCTGCTGTCTGTTCAGGCCAAGAGACTGGTTTAAAGTAAGGGAATCCCACGCTGAAATTTGCTGGGATTTGCTATCATGCCTGAGAACTTTCTGCCTAGAGTAAGTTTGCTGTTTTAGCTTTTATGGCCTATCATTTATGCATTTTGCAAATATTTATTGTTGGAAACTGTATTTCTGGCCTCATTTTGCACAGAAGAAAACAGAGCTTGGAAATGAATCTTTATATGCTGCTTGCTATTGCTTGGCACCATGGTATCATTCAATTGAAGGAACCCAGTGACTTAGGTGTCGTTATTGTTGGGAAACCTTGGGCATGCTAGATTTCCAAAGTTCTTGTGAGCAAAGCCCTGAGTGCCCTTTTAGACTCTGCTTGTCAAGGATGTTTGTTTATTAAACAGTCTCACAAGATAGAGATAGTCTCTCCTTCCAGAGGAAAGGCCGGGAGCCCAGTATAAATGATTGGGTTTTATGAGCTCAGAATTCTCCGGTACCTGCTTGTGTGGGCAGGCATCCATGTGGGCACCTGGCTAACCCCCATGGGACTTGGAAGCAAGGGGAGGCGGAGGCAGGAGAATCCGGACCTAATACGCTAAGGTCCATAGTATCCATCTTCCCTGACCCAGAAGTTCTGTTTCTTCTACTAGCACCCACGAAACTGGCAGACTAACTCATTAGCTTGCAAGTGGGATAAAATCTCAGACTTCACAATTCTGATATTGAGGAGTGAACTGAGGATCAGAGAGGTTAGGTCTAATACCCATAGTCAAATGATCTAATATTTGGGGGTGGTGGGATTTGAACCTTTGTCTCCAGAGGATGTACTTTTTATTATATTATGGAAAAATGGTACTACCTTTGCTGCTCCTACTAGCACTATTATTATTAAAATTGTAATAGCTAACAACCACTACCACCATCCATTGAGTGCTAAGGATACATCAGGCCTTGTTTCATCTCATTTAATTCTCACTAATGACCCTATAAGGAATGTAGTTTATTTTCTTCGTTTTGTAGATGAGCAAAATGTGATCCCATTACCAAGGTCATATGGGTAGTAAATATGGTGGAGCCAGGATTCTAACCCAGGCCATCTGCCTATAGAAACCATGACCTTGTGGTGGTTAGAGGCATAATCTGAAAACAGACCAACCTGATACCTGTGCTAGCCCTTCCCTCATTGTGTGAGGTGGGGCAAATTAATTTTACCTCTTCAAATCTCAGCTGTTTCATCTCTAAAAGGGAGGGGCAGTCATAATAATAGGACCTGCTGCAAAGAGCAGTTATAAGAATTAAATATACATTCTATTATATAAAATGCACCACACAGCTGGTTCTTGGCAGCTAATAAGCCTCTCTAAATGTTAGAGGCTATTATTATTTTTCTTGCTGCTTTTCTTTTTTCTAATTAAAAAACCTTTATAATGATTTTTTTACTCACAGAGTTCTATAATGTAAGTATTTTTGACAAAAGACAAAATGTTATTCTTCCCAGTTTACATCAAGAGAATGAATCTCAAATGTAGGGCAAATGTGGCACAGGCTATTTCTTGTATAAATATTTTCTTGATAAGAAAATAGGTGTGAAAACCCCCTATAGACCCAATTTACTCTCTAATCTTTATTTTAGTAACCCTTTCTATTTCCTAAATAACTCCTAATGATCCAGTAATGTATTAACAGTGACAGCTAAGGCCAGAGAAAGTGTCCTCTCTGGGCCTGACATTTTCCTTAATGGTAATTCTAGCTAGTTAGGTTAAATAACATGAAATGTGTGGCATGTCTCCTTCCACAAATGGTAGTGGAGAGGAAATCAGGAAAAGTGTTGTGACGATGGCAGACTGATCTGCATAGCGTTGACAATTCTGTGGTTGTTGTTACAAGGAGAAATAATAGAGTTAAATATCTAGGAACTGTTACCTTTGGGAGAGTTGACAAATTGAAGGCATTTTCTGATTGTGCTTTACTTTCAATTAACAGCCTGGAGGGTTTCAGATTTAAAGAGCAAAGTTGTGTATCATAGAAACAAAAGGAAGATGTGCCAAAGTGCTCTGTGCCTAAGTCTTGCAGGGAATCTTGGTAGCTAAATTGTTGAAGCTGATTTACTTGAAGAGTCAAACACTTACGTGGTATTCTCTACCTGAAAGTAATCTGGGACATAGCCCGGTTTCAGATCAGGATCTCCTGTTTAGAGAAGAGGACACAGGATCAGGTATGGAAAATGCCTTAATTCAAGTCTGTGTTCCCGGGAATGTTGCTTTCCTGAGTATTTCACACTGTCCTGAGCGGCTTTTGCCTTTTCTTGCATTGCCTTTTTTTCTTTCATTTCTTTCCACCTCTCTCCCCTTCATGCTACACCCGGTATCTTGGCATCCTTAACACATTTACAAAACTCTTTTTGGAGGTTAGATTGATGTCAGTTTCCCCGAATTTCCCTCTAAATTGAAAAAGAATTTTTTACATATTGTGTGGCTCATGAATTAAGATCTTTTGCTCTAAATGACAATTTGGAGAAGACTGTTGTACAGTATTTTGCTTGCAAATACCTAGAAGTGGATATGTGATTGATTTGCTAACAGACCGTCTCTGAAAGCAGTTCTGATGATGGACTTATAATTGATTGCATCCATCATCGAGAGCCTGAAATATCCCCCTCCCTAAATTAAAAAAGATAAATGAAATAAACTAGGCTGAATGTATAAGCTGACAAATCCGAGGGAATTTAATGAAACTCTAAATTACCACAGGAGGAAAGATAAGAGGAAAAGGTTTCTTTGTTACTGATTATAATACTAAATTAAAAAAAATTATCCAGAGAAGATAATAGAGGGAACAAAGATCTGTGGTCCATGTATCAAACTAAGTTATTGAAATATTTTTAATAAGTATATCTATCTCATTCCTTGGCTATTGTTGATTCATATCAAGCTTGTTAATGCTTTTTGAAGACTGGTAAATGTAGGGACTGTCTTGTAGTATAGCTTAGATGATTGTTGCTGTTATTGATTTTAGATTTAATATGACCTTATTTCCAGGCTGCTGGGGCTCTACCAAGTTCAGGTCATTCACATGGGCTTTTTGGAAGGTGGTTCCTTAGTATATGTATATTATCAGTTAGTGCACTTCAGCTACATATAAAAGAAGACCAACTGAAAGTGGATATTCATTTTGTCTCCTAAGGTGTCCTGAGGGTAAGGCAGCTGCAGGGCTGGCTGTTTTAGGGACCCCATGACCTGACAGCAGTAGTTTGGTGTTTCTCGTTAGTATTTCTTCCATGGTCACAAGATGGCTGAAGTGCTTGATTATCTTAGTTTTGTATAACAATGTCTAGGATTGGGAAAGGGGGCATTTTCTTGTTCTTATAAGAAAGTGATTTGTGGGACAAGCATGGTGGCTCATGCCTATAATCCTAGCACTTTTGAAGGCCGAAGAGGGAGAATTGCTTGAGCTGGGGAGTTTGAGACCAGTTCTGAGAAAGATCAAGACCCTGCCTCTATTAAAAAATTAGAAGAAACTAGCTGAGTATGGCGATGCGTGTCTGTAATCCCAGCTACTTGGGAGGCTGAGGCAAGAGGATTGCTTGGGCTTAGGAGTTTGAGGTTGCTGTGAGCTACAGTGATGCCATGGACTCTACCCAGGGCGAAAGTGTGAGAATCTGTCTCAAAAAAAAAAAAAAAAAAAAAAAGGGTTATTTCTAGAATTATTGTTAGGTCTTATTGGCTAGACTTGTTTTTGGTAAGGGAATGGAATTATTAATATCAAGATTGACTCAAATCAAGAGCTTCTTAGCTTCTTGAAAAGTTCCCACTTGCCTGCTGTCTGATTAGAATGAGCTCTAATGCCGAGGAGACAGTGGTGGGAATGGCTCCTGGGATAGGCAACTGAGCAGTCCACATACGTGGCCTAGAGGAATTTCCTATGAAGGTGCTTTTGTGTTTTCTGTTAGTAACTGATTTTAGTTCCTACATAGGAAGATGAATGTGCTGATGCACTAAGTCACTTTCCTGTTGCTTTTTGCCTTTAGTTTTACTCAGCTTGATATATTCTGCCTTTATCAGGACTCTGTCTACCAGTGATGATGTTGAAGACAGAGAAAATGAGAAGGGTCGCCTTGAAGAGGCCTATGAGAAATGCGACCGCGACCTGGACGATCTGATTGTGCAGCACTACACAGAACTGACGACAGCCATCCGCACGTACCAGAGCATCACGGAGCGAATCACCAACTCCCGGAACAAGATAAAGCAGGTGGGCCTCCTCCCCTCTTGTGTGACCATTGCAGCCCCTTCCTTTGTACAGCTTTGGCTTGGAGGGGAGCCCTGGTGGTGGCTAATGGCCCTTGGTGAGTGATTCATGATGACACTTTCCAGGAGTTTCGCAGGCATCTGGGAAGCCCGGCTGAGGAAGATCATGGATCTTCTGATCCCTGGGCACACGGTCCCTCCCCTCGGGCTTGTGGGCAGCTCCTGCCGTTGCTTCTCCCTGTGGTGTGAGGTGACAGGAGGAGGAGGCCCTCAACCTGAGGAAGACTGAAAGGAACCAAACCTCAGAAGATAGTGCGTTAGCTACAGTGAAGCTTGTTGGGATTTCTCTGTGGTGGTTTGTGTTCTTCGTACTTTTTTGTGAAGTAAAGAACTCTAACCTACAAATATTTTAAGCATATAAAACATTTTTATGAAAATCAGAATTCTTGAGTATCATGCCTTACTTGGGACAACTATGTATTCATTTTTATTTTGTCATTTTCTTTTCATGGTTTGGAGCTCTTTCTTTTTTCTTTTATTCTTTTTGTATTTTTCATTTTATTTATTTATTTATTTATGTTTGAGACAGAGTCTCACTCTGTTGCCCTGGGTAGAGTGCTGTGATGTCATAACTCACAGCAACCCCAAACTCTTTGGCTTAAGAGATGCTCTTTCCTCAGTCTCCCAAGAAGCTGGGACAACAGGCACCCACCACATGCCTGGCTGTTTTTTAGAGATGAGGTCCGGCTTTTGCTCAGGCTGGTCTCAAACTCCTGAGCTCCGGTGATCCGCCTACCTCAGCCTCCCAGATGGCTAGGATTACAGGTGTGAGCCACGGCTTTTACTCTTTTTCTCTTTGCGCCCCTTTCCAGCCCTTCTCGTCTTCCTCCCTCCCTCATAGCCTCCCTTCTCTCATCTCTCCCCACTCCTCTCCCTCCTCTCCTTCCTTCTATGGAAGGTCCCTGGTTCCTGGGTACTGCGCCTGTAGTACCTACAAGGGGCATTTTTATATTTGGCCAAGGGATGACCTGATCAAATAAAGGTTATATAGTGTCCCATCACGTTATAGTGATGTGGTTCATGGCTGTATTTTGAGGACTACTCCTTTAATACCTTTAGCACTACTCTTTAATAGACATAAATAATTGCCATTTACTGAACACTGATTGTTGGCAAAGTGTGATCATCTCTACTCCTCTTGTAAGACCCCCAGAGAGACCCCCACTCAGACTCCGTGATAGCGTGACGACCAGAGACTCACGAGAGGCGACTTGATGCAAAGCGCACGAGGCTTTATTGAGGGAGGACCAGAGCTCTGGGGCCGACTCGTATCTCACGCAGGAGACAGAGGGGTCAACCCTGA
>CAUYPK010037764.1:0-23636 GCA_963574355.1 Loris lydekkerianus | reverse complement strand
TAATGGTTTTCTTTCATCTGGCAGCTTTCAGAATTTTCTCCTTCATATTAACTTTAGTGAAATTGATTATGATGTGTCTGGGGGATGTTTTATTCGGGTTGAGTCGTGCTGGAGTTCTGAAACTGTCTGCTATCTGAATTTCAGAATCCCTTGGCATATCTGGAAAGTTCTCCTTCATAATCTCATGAAGAAGAGACTCTGTGCCTTGTGAAGCCACTTTGTCACTTTCAGGGATCCCTATAAGATGAATATTGGATTTCTTCGAATTATCCCAGAGCTCTCTGAGAGAGTGGGCTGTTTTTGTTCTCCATTTCTCTTCTTCTTTGAGGGTTTGGGAGTGTTTGAAAGCTTTGTCTGCAATGTCAGAAATCCTTTCTTCTGCTTGCTCCATTCTGTTACTGAGGGATTCTACTGTGTTTCTAAGATCTTTGAGGGATGCAACTTCTTGTCTCAATGTGTCAAAATCTTTGGTCACTTGGTCTTTGAATCTGTTGAATTCTTGAGATAACTTTTGGAATTCTAATTCGATCTTGTTTGCTATCCAGATCCTGAATTCAATTTCTGACATCTCATCTATTTGTTTGTGCATGGGGTCTTGTGCTGTTTCTGCCCCACTGATCTTTGGGTAGTTGATCTACTCTGATTGTTCATATTGCCAGAGTTTTTTTGTTGATTTCACCTCTGATTGCTTTTCACCGTTGCCTCTTGCTGTCCTCAGACTTGGAGAGGTGTCTCTCCAAGATTAGACCCCAGAAGGATCACTCTATTTTTGCTGGATCTTTGTAGGGAGTGACCCTGTGTAGTTCCTCTGGGGCTGTTCTAGCTAGGGAGTTCTGGTTGTGGAAGCAGCTCTGGTGTGTGACACACCTGGATCCAGCAACAGGGCTGGGGGTGGTGCGCATTGTTTTGTGAGTGCCTGGCACCCAGTGACTTTGGTACAGAGAGCTCAAGGCTCCAGTAGTCTCTGGCCAGAAGAAGGGCTCTGTGCAGAGGTAGGGAGGGCTGCAAAGGGCACGCAGCTACCAGAGTCCCTGGCCAGATCATCGGGCTAGTGTGGAGGCTGGGAGGACACAGGAGGGAGGATGTATGGTTGTGTGGCTCCCGCAGTTCCTAGTCAGTGAATGTGGAGGCCCGGTGGGTGCGGGTCACCCGTCAGGGTCGCTGCACAGCTCTTATGGAGGTCTGGGCGGTGCCAAGCCCAGGAGTTTGAGGTTGCTATGAGCTGTGACGTCATGGCACTCTACCCAGGGCAAAAGCCCAAGGCTCCAGTGTGCCAAAACCGTCTCACTCTGCCCCTAAGGAGTAAGGCTGTAAGGAAGCTCACTCCCCGCCTTTAGGCTGCTCAGTCACTAGTTTACTTTGTCCCACCTGATCCTTGCTCTGGGACCCCGAGGGCGGAGCTTGCCGGAGCAGTTCTTTCACAATGGCTTACTTCGCCCAGCTCAGGGCTCATTCTGGGGCCCCAGACAATGCCCAACGTTCTCCACACTCCTGCTCAAGCTCTCCCCAAGGCAGCTCAACTGAGTGCCAAGTCCAAGAACATCAAAAGAGTTCACAGGTAAGGCCTTTCCGGTTTGCAGTCTCACTGCTGCTTATACTCATGGTTGCCGGCGTGATTAGGTCGATCAAACACATGCAGCCACTTGCCAGTTTTCCACTGTTGTTGTCCTCCTCCTGGGGTCCAGAAGTTTCTTTCTGGCTCCCTGTATCCTCAAAGGGATGATTATAGGCAGATCCCACCGGCCAGAGATGCCTGGAGTCTTGTCTCCCCAGACTCGCAGTGCCCAGTTGCAGGGAAGCTGTTACTCGGCTGCCATCTTTAATCCAATCTCTACTCCTTTAATTTTCACTGAGTGCCTATACTCAGGTTCACTTACGGGTTAAATTCACATAGGTCATGACTCCATTAACCCACTTCATGAGGCTCTTACGAGATTGCCCATATGAAGTGCTTCTTGCAGTGATGGGCACAGTCATCACACCATGAATTTAGCCCCCTCCTCTTCTCCCTTGTCATCCTCGCAGGCTAAGATGATGAATAAAGAGAGGAATTTATTTGACGAAGTGGACCAAATGACTACGTTTTCATTCATTGGCTTTTTTCCATCTCGTAGGCCAAACATCTCATGCCAAATACATACCAAATTGACATTCTTTCCTAGTTTTTCCTTCAAAGGTTGGGAGCTGACGCATGCTTTTTCTCATCTGCAAATAGAGCTTAATGGCATTGTCTGTCTCATAGGAGTGAGGGTGTTGTCAGAAAGTATGTGTCTGTTAAAGTACTCTAAAAAAGCAAACTGGCAAAATAATGCAAATTGTCATTATCATTTCTGTATTACTGTCCATGGTGGGTGAGGGCATATAACTTGTTGAAGTTGGACCCAGCTTTTTACCTTCAATGCCTTGAAAATCAAAAGAAAAACATTTTGTAATCTTATTTGTTTTTTTTTTTTTCTTTTTTTAATATCCCATTTTTTTCTAGAATTTGGAAAAAAAAAAAAATAGCTGAAAGATCAGTCTTTGTATTTTGAAGAGGAACAGGAAGAATTTTTTTAAGCCCAGTGTATGTCAGCTGAGTTTTGAATCTCAGAATACTTATCCTCTCTCTCTGTGTGTGGCTTCTCAAAGATGTGGAGATTTGGAATAAAGATTGTAATTGGCCTTTAATGAGAGAGCTGAGAGAACTGCTTCTGTATATTATATGGCTGTGAGCTGGATTTTAAATGTTTGATTAAGTTATTAGAGTGTTTTGCTTTGGCATAATGTACTATAAATTCACGATTGCTGGCCAAAACAGTTAGTCAGTGGAGAAGAATAAATTGTTTTGAGAGGTGCTTTGAAACCAGGATTTTATTCTCTTGGAAAGACAGGGCTTTAAATAAATCACATAATACAAATGAGAATTTCCATAATTAACGTTCTAACTAGGAAGATCCCTAGGAGCTTTTGGTGAGGAAAATGAAGAAAGACATTCCAGGCTATGCCTTAATTTGCTTTTCATATATTTTTAAAAATTTGTTTTGAATGTTCTACATTGCTTTTAGGGGCCCAGAGACCCAACAGCTCAGAACAAGCACATGCGGCGTATACAGTATTAAACACTTTGCCTCTCAGAGGCAAGTGCTGGAAGGAGCCTGTTATGTTAAACAAATGAATTCAAGTGAGTCTGGGGTGGCTCTTCTTTTGCAATATTTCCCAGCCTTAGAGGCCCCTGACAACTGCACCGTGCCACTACCCAGATTCTCTCCTTGTGGTCCTCACGCCTTGTCACCCATAACTTCATTCCCCAGTAGCCTTTGTGTTTTTCAAGTATGCCCTTCTTCTGCTGTGACTAGGAAATCTGTCTTAGGTGGCAACTCCCTTAACTTGTGGCCTCACACTTTCTCCCTAAGATTCTTCCAGAAGTTTCTCTCCCCAGCACTTCTAGGTCCTTCTCCGAGGAGTTCCTAGGTAAATAAAGTGCAATCAAATTTATGTGGTTCGTTCTTGTACTGCTTTATGTATTTGATGTACATATCCACTAGAGAACATTCTACTGTGCAGAGTACAAATGTACCATTTATAATTGATTAAGTGGGAGCAGTTGTGGTCATTTCTAGACAAAGCATGCCATCAGGTCCTCCACTAGAAACCTGAACACTTACTCAGGTGTGTTTCTATGAGATCAAATAAGATGAAGTTTGGACAGTAGACTTTTGCAGAAGCTTGCTACCCACAAGTACTGCTAAAAATGCTAATTTTTGTTGGAGATCAGCTTGGCGATGAGGAGCACAGGCTGAGACCTCAGGCTACCTCTGTCTGAATCTCAGCTCTTCCACTGGCCAGCGGTGCAGACATAGGCAAATGCCTTAGTCTCCTCATGTGCAAAAGGCTGGGGGTGGGAGGAAGTATTATCTACCCCAGAGTTACTGAGAAGATTGAGGTAATGCATATAAAGTGTCTAGCAAAGTGCCTGGCATGAAGTACCTGTAATACGCATTCACTATTAATTACATCACCTTCCTGATTATTGGAGTTAAGTGACATAATTTAGTAAAAATCTCTTCCTAGAATATAAACATGTGTACATTTGAGGATGGACTATTCAGCTTTTCCCTAACTCATGGATGCTCAAATATGTGCATCTCATTCCCATATGTGCCAGTACCTTCCAGGGACAGCCACCCAAGACCCTTGAGTACAGCAACATTCCTGCCTTCCACTTAGCCATGACCTTGCAGACCTGCTGCTGCCTGAGACCCACCCTTTTCCATGCTAGTACCCACTTCCTGCAGGGCAAGGGCTTTAGTGACAGCACTGACGGAGGCAGAGGCGAGGGGCGTAGGGAGTTCAGATAAAGTCACTGACAGTCCAGCCTTAGCACATGTCTCATAGAGGCATCCTCCTTGGCTCAGAATGTTAAAATACCCTCCTCTGTACCCCCTATCATATGCTGTCCCAGAGACTCTAGGCCAGGATTTTAGTAAGGATTGAAGGTGAGTCTTATTGGAGACCCACTATATCACTGTGACAAAGTGAGCGAAGGGAGTGAGGATGGCACACAGAGAGGTGCCTTTGGTTTGGGCCTCAGCCTCATCCTTGGAATGAATGAACAACACGAACATTGATTAAATACCGCCTCTGTGTTACACACTGTGCTTGGCGCTTTGAGTCTACTCTGATTTCATTCTCTTGAGTGATCCTGCAAGGTGGGGATTATTGTCAGCATTTTACAAATGAGAAAATGGAATTTTTTCAGGAAGAGTACATGACTTGTTTTCAGTCATACAGAGCAAAGGCTGACATCTGAGACCAAAGTATAGGAGCCTTTTATGTGCTCTGGGTCTCCAGGGACTCTGGTTTTGTGAGTGGACTGAATGGGAGGGGCCGTGGTGGTGGTTCTAAGGCCACTTTCTGTTCTATCCCTGAAGTGGGGGAAAGGTCGGGGGAAGAAAAGGGCTGAGGATGGTCCACTTGGCCTCCCAAAGGTACCCCTAGAAGCAGGCCCTCGGCCACGGAGGCCCAGCTGTTGGGCTCGGCTCTCATCCTCTGCCAGCCCCCCGGAGCTCTGGTTTATCCAGCCTGGTGCCTCTGGAGCTCCCCCTGTCCATTGAGTGACTTGCGGGTATGAGGGCTGGCAGAGACTGGGACGTGTGGAGCTTCAGAGATGGGGGCTACCCTCTTCTGTAGCCTTCTTCCCCACTGCCGCTGACTTCATCCTTGCTGTCCTCTCTTGCTCAAAGGACCACAGACTTCCACTCTTACCTGGTGGCTTCTACTCTGGCCCTACAGATAGTGTGCTTCAAGCTAGAGCAGCCAAAGCAAGGCTACCAAACATTCATAGTGCTTAAATCCTTCCTTGGCTTCCCCGGCCCCTAAAACCAAGCTCAATTCCTTGCCTTGGCTCACAAGGCTGCACCTTTACTTTCCCAGTAGCTGGCATTCATCCTTCAACTCTCAGAACAGTCACTTAGTCAGGGAGGCCATCCCAGCCCTCAGCCTTGGGCACATAGTCCCCTTAGCCATGAGGTCAGAGAAACGCCACTCCGAAGTTCCCTTTCCCATGGAACTGTGACCCTTCCCTCCTCTCAGTCTGTGTTCATGCCTTCATGAGTGATGCTGGGTTCTCATTTATCCCCCTCTTTAGACCATGAGACCCCCGAGGTAGAAACCATGAGTTTGTGATAAGCACACCACCACTGGCCGCTGACAGCGTTCCTGGCCAGATCTGTACTTACTAATATTTGTTGTGTGAGTGAACAGTGTCCTGCTTGGGATCCCACAGAGAGGGGTAGCCAGACCTGAGCACCCGCGTTACCCCACACCACTGTCCCAGCATCTCCCCTTGGATAGGCTGAGCTGGGTTGTTTTCAGCCAGCTCCCTTTCCACCCACCCGAGGGGAAAGGCAAGAACCTCCTGAGTAGTAACTGTGAGGTCACAGTTCTGTCTCAGTGAGGAATCCATCTGTGAAACCTCTTTTAGAACTGCCTTGACCTCCCCCAGGCTGTGATGTAAGACTTGCCACCTACCAGGTGCTCTGAGAAAATTTGCTGAATGCCCAGCAACATACTATTTTGAACATCCTTATTAGTAGCAATTTTTTTTAACTGAGGTGTAATTTTAAGTGTTTACTACTTTTAAAGTATACATTTAATTTGAAAAATAGGTAAGCCATTTAGAGTCAGGTGGAGTCAATGTAGTATGTTGGTAAGCCAGGTAGTCTCCTATGCATGACAATTTTCTACATACCATCTAATGGCTGTAGTGATATCCCATTATGTGCTTGGTGTACGTACCCTTGTTTATTCCTGGAGTACATATTATCATCCCATTTTACCAGGAAGGAAAATGAGGTTCAGTGAGGCTAAATAAGACCAAGGTCTCCTTGCTGTGAGACGTGCAGTCAAGATTTGCAAGCATCTGTCTTCCCCTCCAAGGCTAATGATCTTGCCGTTTCCTAATCCTGTGTGTCTTCTTAAAAATGCAAGCAGTGAGAAACCAGGTGCGATTACAATGCCGGAGAGCCTGCTTGTTCTGTGTACCTTGTAAACAAGTCCTGGGGCCAGAACCAAAGGTGAAGGACCCAATTCTCAGCCTTGCTCATTCTCTGCAGCCTCCCCCTTCCCTCCATGATATTCCTGCAGATGGTCCGGAAGACAGACTCACAGGCACTTCTACAGAAACGGATCTCTGAGTCAGCCCTTGGAAAAAAAGCAATCTCTTTGCTGGTTTTGTTTTTCTTGGTTGATTTATTTGACAGGGACCCATTTTATACATCATTTTTGGAATTTCAAAATCTTTTTTATCTCCAAAGGTTTCTCTTTAAAAACCTAAGCAGAAATAAAAGAAAGATTACATATGTGACTTCCAGTATGATGCTTTCTAAACCCCGAGCTCTGCCTTTGCACTTGATTTTCCTACCCTGAAATTATACAGGTTGCAGAATAGGGGACTGAAAAGAGCTAAATCCTATCAGGTAAGAGTCCTGATTTGCACTAATCCCTAACTACATGTCTCTATCACTTTTGTTTGACTTGGCAGGACACCTACGCTGCTAAACCCGTAGAGGAAGAGCACATGAATTATTCACTCTCTAACGGGTTCTTTGGTAAGATTAGGTGTTAGAACCAGACAAACAACAAAAGGAAAGGTTCCCTGCTCCCACTAGCTGCAGGCTGCAGCTTCAGTTACTGTTGGTCTTTTTTACCTGGAGATCAAAGAAACACCACTCCAAACCTTTCTGCAATATTCTAGGCTAGAGTTCCTGGGGTCTCAGCTTTGACAACAAGTCACTTGCAGAAGACATTTCTCATCCCAGCACATGGCACATCAGATGCAATCAAAACAAGCACCAAGCTTCCCTGGGAACTCATTCTGGTTTAACATGTGTTTCAGCTGTGGGAAAAGCACGGGGGGGGGGGGGGGGGGGGCATCCAGGCGGAATTTACAGTTGCCTTTAATAACCCATGCAGCTAAATTTATTAGGTCACAATGCCCCTTTGAACTGTGGCGTGGAATTTTCCATATAGAGTCTAGTTTCTCCGGTGAGACCTTCCTGGTTTTGCTCGTTTCCTTCTATGAGCTCCTGTGCCTAGGCTGTTTTGAGTAAGAACCAGCTTTGATCAAGGGTGGCTGGAGAGATTTCCCCATGGTTCTTGGCCCTTCTATATGGATGACAGTGGCCCAATGCTATGTCCACATAAGTATTGGCCATGCTTGCACCAGTTTTGCGAGAAAGGTCTGGATCCTGAGCTCCTCCTCCTCCTAAGGACACTTAACGCAAAAATTCTGCATCATTTTTTGCAAGCCCTGTTTTCCCCTTGCTTTCTTATTTTGCTAAGAATAAGCTACAGTATAACTTTGGCAGTTTCCTTAAACTGTTCTACTTGAACCAAAAAAGTTCAGGGCTAAGATGTTTATTCAGTCACTTCTAAGTTTCAAGGCCTAGAAAACAGAGAAATAATTTGCTTAGGTCTTGGAGTATCTTTTTTCTTCCATCACAATCCCGACAAGTGATTCTTACCTGTAATCGGCACCCGAGACCCGAGATCAAATTAATGATCACCAGATTGATATTGAACATTTACTGTGTGCAAAATTCCTTGCTAGTAATGGTGGGGAAATAAAAAGGTACAATGGAGTGTATTGACTTCTGAGTGATTATTTTTCTTCCAAGTGCTTTGAGGGGTGGCAGGCATAATATTTTCATGGATTTTTTTTTTTTTTTTGTGGTAATGTGTGTTAGATAAATAGCTCTTCAAATATATGATCTTAGATATATTTTTGCTTAGGGGTAAGGGTATATCGGACATTTAAGTAAAAATCAAGAAGGCAGGTTGATTTACGGAAGGGTACTAAATAATAACATAGATGATACCTAGGTACTAAGTGAATGATTAAAAATCTCAAATGCCTCCACCCTGGGAGCCCTTAAACACATGTTGCTGAGGAAGCAAGTCAGTTTGTTACAGGGAGGTGAGCCGAGGGCCTTTGAGTATTTGATAGAACCTGCTCATTAGCTCACTCTGCTTACCACACAGCCAAGCCATAATGGACTTTTAATGAAATTGCTCCCCCACGCGTCCTGTGTCCTTCCCATTGTCCACTCCACAGTGACATTAAGATGTAAAGTGCTCCCTGCAACCTTGACTATCCCTCTTAACTGTGCACGTCCCACTCTGTGCTTTAGTGTTGCAAGAGAGATAGCAGAGACGTGGCAAAGGCAAACACAGCACAAGGAGCTGATGATCAGAGGTCAGAGGAGGGACAGAGATGTTTGGAGCTGTGCCACACTTGCCAAAGGGAGCTGGCTGGTGGCCACCCACCCCCTGCCACAGACCATGAATAGCCCCCACCACGTGCCCCCAGAGGAGCATTACACCTGTTCCGATGTGATGCTGTTGAGAGCACTGAACGTTGTCTTGGTGACTAATTTGTGGGCTCTCACGTTTTGCTCTGAGTTAAGTGGTCTTTATGTTCCAACTCTGGCAGCGCTCGATGGTGATATACTGTGTCCACAATTCCACACGGTTATTGGCACTCACATAATGAACAACCTGTTGAATGGGAAAGAATAGTGTGTAAACAAAACAGCCTGGGCCGGAGGGGAAGCACAAATTCTCTGAGCCATATTTGCTCTGAGTGAATCATGAGATTTTCTTCTGTTAATGTCAGCCAGGATTTTGGACCTGGATGAGGAGATACACTTTTGTGCTTTGAGCTCTAAAAGTGCTTAAGTTTGATTATACCGAAACAAGTCCAAAGACATCTTTGCCTGATAGTGAAAGTTGAGTTCTGGAGTCCTGAACCCCTGCAGTGTCTGGGGTGGGACTCCCTGGGTTAGGAGTCTCAGGAGTGTCCCATTCTTAAGGGAAAGCCTGAGGGCAAAGTGCTTTGTCCTAAGAAACCAGATTAGTTGCTTAATACAAAGAGTGCAGGCCAGAGTTAGGAGCCACATGAGGGGGCAGCCACCAGAAGGGACTGTGAAAGAAGCGAAGCCAAGGGTAGCAGGATTGAGATAGGTCCAGTTGTTTGTCGTGAGCGGCACTACCCTCTGTTGGCTGATGGATGTAGCCTGCTTTGGGCGTACCACTGGTCTGATGACCCAGTTCAGTGTAGGCATGTGACATGACCACATTTCTCGCACCAAGTTCATGTAATTTTTCAATGTTACTGTTGGCTACTTTTGAATTTGGAAGTATGAGGTATTATAAATTCGTGGTGCCAAATTATCAAGGATTAGAAGTTCATACATATCAAGAATTAGAAGTTAATATATTCCTGCTTTACCTGATTCCTGGTTCCCCTTCACAATTGTCTTCTCTCTTTGGTATGCTTCCAGAAATTATTCTTATACAAGCTTAGGAGAGAGAAAGAGAATGACCATGTGTGTGTGATCTCATATACCAACTGGAGCCAGCTTTAGCCATACATGGAGAAGATTATCATCTATTTGGTGTAGCTGAAGAAAAACAGAAGGTCCCATAGCTGAAAAATGCATATTCCTAAGGCCTGCTTTAGAATCAGGAATTTTTTTAACCATTTGAGAATTATTTTTTAAATTGCTTTACACGTCCAGATGAAAACTTTTCTTGTATTTGGCTAGGATCCATCTACTAGGACCTGTTCCAAGTAGGATGATTTTAATATCTTCTCATCGCCTGGTTACATAGGCACTATGGTGCCCAGAGCAGTATAGGATCCCAAGGGCAGGGCAAGGGCTGGATGGGAAAGCCCTGGGTGGAACAGCACCCGAGGGCGAGAGCTGTGCTGCTGCTGCTGAGGACGCAGGGTGCTGGAGGCTTGCAGGGTAGATTCCCCAGCTCTCTTGGCTGGCCTCCACGTTTGGTGTGTGAGGAGGTAGAAGTTGAAGATGCGCAGAGCAGTGTGTCGTGGCGTTGCACTGGATTCTTCATCTTTCTCACAGACTTGTAGAACTTCGAATTCTTGACAGGTAGAGACCGCTCAAGGTCTCAGAAGGCTCTGGGAGCCATGCAGGAAAAGCCTCTCAAGGAAGCCTCCACCATAACCATGTTCCTTTGTTGACAGATGCCTGTGTTTGACTTCACGGTTATAAACTGCTTCTGCGATTTCGTCTTTTGCGTTTCACTGTGTCTGTCTGTGTTTCAGGATGGGAATGGGCAGAAGGTGTTGCCACTGGCTTCTAGCTGAGACTGAGGGGGACAAGAAGCCCTGCCTGTGGCAGGGTCCCCAATCTCAGGATTGGCGGGTGAGCCCCTTGCTGTGCGCTTCAGCAGAGCCCAGCCCCTTCCCCTGGGCGGCACAGGTAGCTTCTGCCCATAAGAGGTGGGCAGAGGGCAGGAGAGTGATGGTCAGCTGAGGCACAGATGAGCTGACAGGTGTGTCCAGCCCAGTTCTACTGCTTACTGGTGGTGCGATGAGCTGTATGACAAGTATATCTTCAGAGCTTCAAGCCCTAGTTTTATCATCTGTAAAATGAGACTCATAGTGGTCTGTACTTCATAGGGTTGTTGAGGGGATTAAATTAGTTAATTCCTATAAAGTACTTAAAACACTAGCGGGAAACTCTCAGAAAAGGTTAGCTGTGGCTGCCATCACTCTGGAACTGTATCCTGCCTGTTGTGACCAGACGTCACCGTCTGCACAGGAGGTGGGTCAGTCCTCTCCTGTGGTCTTTCTGTTCCTTCTGTTCATCAGTGAGCACCGGGCAGGCTTGAGGTTGATGCTTTAGCGCTGCCTCTGTCCTCAGGGAATATGCCCTCAGGTGGGGGCCCTGGAGTGTTTGCTGATCTAATCAGGAGAGCAATTCAGGGCCCATTTCGCTGTTTACATTGGCTCTGGGCCTAATCTTGTCTGTCTTAAACTGTAAATCCAAGAGGACGGGCCAGATCTAGTTCAAGTACTGCGCAGAGCTGGGGCCTTCCAACATTTGAATGGTAACCCAGTGCATCTGGGGAGGGTGGCTGGGTTGGTGGCAGCCTCATCATAATTTTACCAGTGCTGTCTCCTTTTGAATTTCTTGTTACCTAAAGAGAGTGGTCAATTGGACTCAGCATTCTGCCTCCTGCTTTGAATATTGAGTTTTTAATAACCATCTACCAGCTCCAAGGTCTGTGTCAACCTCTTCCATAAACATGATCTTGAGTTAAGCCTCAGAACTACCAAGTGAATTGTTCTCTTGTTCTCCCCTCTGCCTAGATGGAGAAGTGGAGGCAGAGGGATGTTAAATTACTCGCAGAACTACAATTTACGCAGTCCGTCTGCAGAGCTTTAAATCCTCAACCCTTAGTATTCCCACAGTCACCTGGAGATATGGTTGACAGGCAGAGGTTCAGCAAAGGTAGGGCATGGCCTGGGAAGCTGCATTTCTCACAAGTTTCCAGGAAGCCATTGCTGCTGCTGGTCCCTGGCCCATGCTTTGAGTGACAAGGCTTTAAAGCAGGACGCCCCATAGGCTTAGCTGGCTTGGTTATTTGTTGTCTGTTTTGCTGAGACTTAAGGCATGATGATGTCCTGTGAGGCTCTCAGCAAGTGAGCAGCTGATCCCTGCCAGGCTTTGGGGGATGTGCTTTATGAAGTGGGTCCTCTGCTGTTCGAATTATAGGTGGGTAGCTCCTCTCACTTCTACATCAAACTACTCCTGCTTGATTGAGAGAGAGGACTCCTCTGCCGTCCGGAATGTGTCTCTGTTTCCCGTGCCTTCCTGGTCTCAGCCGGGCTTCTGGATTTGAGGTTCAGGGGAGTCAGCATGACCTTTATTTTGTACTCCATCCTTTCCCCTTTTACATTCTTCACCTTTTTTCATGGCTCCCAGGCTTAAATTCTTCCGGGAGTCTCTGATTCCTTCCTTAGCCCTAGTTATGTCAAGTCCTAGAATGCATAATATCTCTGCCATTTCTTCCCTTCAAAACCTAGAGAAAGTGACAAGGCTCTGATCACCAATTGATACCATAGCTAGGAAATTTTCTACTTGATTAAGCCCTTACCAGCATCCAGCAAGGGTGCTATTATCAATACTATTGCCATTGGTCTGGTGCACATGAGGGTCAAGAGGCTTTCTCAAGGTCATACAGGGAATGAGATTTTGCTCCAGACTCCTGAGCCCAGAGTCTAACCCAGTGCTGTGGCTCTTATCCCTCTGCAATGCCACCTCTCTCCTCTCCATCCATCTTCTATTACACCTGCAAGCATCTCCATCAAGTGTTTGATTACTTCATCATTTGACCACTGTCAGTTAAGCCTCTAGTTGGTTTTAGCACTGTTGTGGGTGCTGGGGATATAGTGGGGAGTCAGACAGATACACTCTCTGCACTTATGGAGTTTCATTTCAGTGGTCACATTAATGCTACTTACATGCTATTAGCCATGGGTCATTGTATGAGGTTATTTAGCTGATATGACTCATACACATATGGTCCATGTAAAACTCAGTTTTCTCACTGAGAAGTGGGGAATATTATAGGTCCTACCTATAATACTGGATGCTGCAGGTCTTGAATGAGATCATGTATGTAGCACTTAGCACTGGTGCACAGTAGGTGGATAGTATCTTACCTGAAATGGCATGTGAATTAAATTCAGGCTCCTTACCATGCCATTCAAGACTTTGGTTTTACACACTCGTGTACCACTCAGAGGAATTTTTGCTCTCCTCTAGGCATGCCACACTCTTTCTGTATCCTATAGCCTTGCTCAAGTGCTATTTTCTCTGTTTAGAATGTCCTAACTCTTCTCTACTGTCAAACAGAAATGTTGCCTCTTCCGCTAAACCTTTACATTCTTATCTATGAGAAGAACTTTCTGTTCTATGATCCTCTTGTCCTCAGGACTCCCATGTAGCACTGAATCATGCTGCTATCAGTTTGAGTATAATTCTGTGTCTGTCACTCAACTCTAAGCTTCCCCACTCATTCTGAAAATATTTCATGAGCATTACCTGTGTGGAAGACCTTTGCTAGCAGCAGTGTGAGGTCGGTGATGACTGCCATGGTGCCTGTCCTCATGGAGGATACAGTCCAGTGCAACACTACCTGACAGCACTTCCTGCAGTCATGGAGACAGTCTGTCTTTGCACTGTCCAATATGATAGCCTCTGACTACATGTGCTACTGAGCACTTAAAATGTGGCCCATGAAGCTGAAGGACTGAATTTTTAATTTTTTAAAAATTTTAATTACATTTAAATGTCCACATGTGGCTACTAGGTGTTATGTAGTGCAGGGCAGTACAGGTCATAGTGGAGAGCTGTGAATCAAATAATTAACAAAAACAGACAATTATAGTTACACAATAATAAATATTGTGTCAAAGTCCATGGTTGTGTAAAGGAGTATTGGGGGGATTTGATCAAGTGCAGGGGGTGTGTCAGGGAAGGCTTTCCCGAGATAGTAATGATTAAGCCGCAATCTGAAACTATCCGGAAGAATGGGGGGAGACTGTCAAGGTAGACAGTAAGCAATGGCCTGTGGTACAAAGGAACTTGGTTTATGAGAGGACTTCGAAGAGCAAATGTGCTCCACCTCCTTTCCTACCCTTGGAAGTCTCCAAAGCATTTTGCACCATGCTGTGTTACATTTCAGATTTTTGGATGTGAGATGCCAAGGTATTGCTGCCTGTGCAATCTTATACAGAACTGCCCCATCTGGACAGCCAGGAAGCAGGAGCTCCCATTCCATCTCTGCTCTGTATACATCAGTCAGAGAGGAATCTTGTCCTTTTGTTTCAAGGATTCTTTTTTACCAAACGGCTGGTGACCTCCCACCCCTCAGGATTAGGCAATATTGTGGGTTTATTTGGGAAGAGAGATGGCCACAGGTAGGGGCTGGAATCACCAGCATAGCCCATGTAGAGTTTGTGTTTGCTCATTGAATCAGCGAACCCTTGTCTGTTGCCTGCTGAGCAGATGCTCTGGTGCAGTAAACAATAAGAAAGATGAATGCCCTGACTTCATGGAATTTGTATTGTAGTGAGGGTCCCTATGCATCCCAGGCTGGGTCAAGGCCACTAGCCCTTCATCGGACCCACAGAGTATTTGTGGCAGTGGTGTCACGTTCTCCTGGATCACTGCAGAATTCAGACATGCTCCGAAGCCCAGTCATCCTGCACTGAGGTCCCAACTCTCAGCTACAAGTTGAGCTCTAGGATTGCCAAGTACTTTAGCTGTGAGCTCCTGGGACCTACACATAATTTGCTATATGTTCTCCCCAGGAACTCTGCCCTACTTACAAGTGGGGAGTGTGTGAATTCCTAAGAGAGCCATTGTCTTTTAATAAGAAGAAACAAATAACTCCTTGTTTACAC
Source organism: Loris lydekkerianus (assembly GCA_963574355.1). Taxonomy (NCBI): domain Eukaryota; kingdom Metazoa; phylum Chordata; class Mammalia; order Primates; family Lorisidae; genus Loris; species Loris lydekkerianus. Next base: position 8,875 of record CAUYPK010037764.1, on the reverse strand, counting down.
CAGGCTTGCAGTCCCCACACCAATTCCTTATTCACACCCTTGGCTCACAAAAGAGCTTAAACAAAGTTTAGTTCCCCAAGGCTGGGGGAAGGGTGAAAAGTCTAATTTTTTTTTTTTAAACCTACTCAAGGTCTTGTCCAAATGAGTTGTCACCAAAAAATGAAAGCCAGATGTTATTTTAGTGAGAAATAAATATGTGGCCAAGCTGCAGATTGAACCTGAGGTCTCCCTGGATGGTTTCCACGTGTGTCGGTAGCTGGACTCCCAGGTGTCAGTGGCTCACATTCATTCCCTTGTCTTCTAACCGAGGTGCAGCATGTACAGATGGCTAATGGGCAATTAACATCCAAGCCATACATTTTGCCTGAGTGGTACCTATGGGCTCAAAAGTCAGATTCAAACCAGCACTGCCTTGGGCTGCTCCCTTCAGAATGACAGGCAAAGACTCACGTCCAAAAAAGAGAGAAAAGACAAATTCAGGCTGCCTCTCGCTTCTTAATGAGGGATCTGCTTTTGTTGGGAGCCCTTACATCTCAAGGGTAGCATTCTTCAGATAACCATCGAAGAATTACAGATGAAATCAAGGCCTCAGAGCAAAGAGCGGCCCTTTGGGGTTTAACATTACAGCATGTTCTTCCCCAACTCTGATTCAATGGTGAGTTTTTCAGCCAAAGGAAGCGTTTTCGGTAATTGGCCGAATCTCCGTAGGAAGACCGCTGAGCTTGCTACTGCTTCTATCAGAGCATTTCTCATCTCCTGGATTCCTCTCACACTTTGTAAGTTCTAGATGTAATCTATTGTGCATTGGCCTTTGAAACGTGTGGGGCTGGTATCAGAACTTCCTCAGAGGGCAGAAAAAAGGTGAGAGAAGGAAAGAGCAATAGAATGGAGCTCAAATGGTCAGTGAGGCCCAAAGCAGAGATGAACCCACTGGACGGGGCAGTCATCAGCCCTGGAGATTGTGGATACGGGAATGAGACGGTTAGGTGGGCAGGCCGTCTGCATCTGCTGCCAGCCCCAGGCTGGGTGGCATGTTGCACAGGCTGAGCAGGGTAAGGGGAGGCATGGCCTCAGGCTGATCTCAAAGACACTGGGGAAAGAAGCCCCACCAAAGCTGCCAAACGAGGGTCCCTAGGGAAGGGGAGTCTGCCAAGAGCAAGGCATACCTCTATCTTTGAGAAACCTCTGTGAGGTTTCTTCCTAAGCAAATTAGGGATAATAATAGTTCATATCTCATAGAGCTATTTTGAGGATGAAATAGATTAATCATTACAAAGTGTTAAAAAGAGTAGTTCTCAATAAATATTAGGATTATTCCTAGGCAGGACTTTAGATATGAAGGAACAAGAAAAGGCGTAGTTCCTAAAATATGAATTTGATTCTAGGAAAAGTTTTTCAAACAAGATTAGCTTGGCCTTTGAAATGTACCATTCATTTATTCATGTATTTGTTCAGCCTTTCCTTTTTTATTTAAGAAATTGGTTTGAGCCCCTTTGATGTGCCAGGTACTCTTGTAGGCCCAGAGATAGAATAACAATCTAGAGCAGGGGGTTGCGAACTGCAGCTTGTGAGTCAAATTCTGACCACTGCCTGTTTTTATAAATAAAGTTTTATTGGAACTCAGCCATGCTTATTCATTTTTGTATTGTTTATGGCCACTCTCATGCTACATCAACAGAATCGAGTAGTTGTGAAGGACAGCATAGGGCCTACAAATCCCAAAGCAAGTGCTGTCTTGCTCTTTATAGAAGTGTTTGCCGCCTTGCACTCACTTGTTAGTGAAAAAGACAAATGGGAAATTGCAGTGAAGGAAAATAATGACAAAGAACTCAGGGGCATCCCACAGACCTAGAAGAGATGCCTTCTCGACAGACCTGGAGGCTGAATAGGAGTTAATGAGGTAGAAGACAAGGGAAAAGTGTTCCAGATAGAGGGAACAACATTCAAAAAACCTGGAGACAAGAGGATACAGGGTGCATACAGGAACTGGGTGAAAGTCAGCCTGGCTGGGACAAGGGGGCAGAGGGGCCGATGACATAGAGCTTTGCAAGTATTAAGAAGCTTTGATTTTTTTTTTTCTTTTGCAGTTTTTGGCCAGGGCTGGGTTTGAACCTACCACCTCTGGCATATGGGGCCGGCGCCCTACTCCTTTGAGCCATAGGCGCTGCCCAGCTTTGATAATTTTTTGAGGGCAAGGGGGAGCTACAGAAGGATTTCCAGGAGGGAAACAACATAATTAGGTTTTATTAGAGGGAAACTGTTCCATCTGTAATACAGAGTTGAGTGGGAGCAGGAGGAGGAGGCCAGAGGCGGAGGCTAATGGGAGCCCCTCTCGCTGATGCAGAGGGAGACCCTGGTGGCCTGGACTCTAGAAGTCACCATGGTATTAGAAGAGAATGACCTGAAGATGAGCATAAAGAGGCAGAGCTCACAGTGTGTAGCAACTCCGTGCATGTGGGCATGAAGGAGGAGCTGTCCCTGAGGCCGGGACCAGGCTCAGGGAGGAGGGAGGTGATGGTGTCCTAGGGATGCCCACAGGGAGATGTGAGGTTGGATTCATTCTTTCCATGCTGTAGGACAACAGGAGTTTTCTTTTAAATACAGGTGATTCCGAGTCAGGAGACCAATGTTAGAGAACTCCCCCCAAACCCCGGTTTGCCCCACTGCCACCCCACCTCTATTCCCACCCCACCCTCCCTGTGGGACCTTACTGCGACTCTCCACAGAGCCCCTCCAGCCATGCTGGCGTGCTCCCAGATGGGCTGTGGCTGTTCCCGCTTCCCCACGGTGCTTCCCGGGCTTCCCTCTGCATCTTCTCTTTGCACACCCCAATTCCCCTGGCAGGCTGTGGGGGAGCCTCCCATACTCCCAGCCTCACATGCAGCTCTCCGGAGACCTAACCGTGCCGTCCTCTCTCTCCTCCGATGGACTCTCCATGGAAGGGGTGCTTCTTACTTGCAGGCGGGCATGGAGCGCTCATTTTACACCCGGCAGGATACAGAGCCATTGTTATCTCAGTCAGTCCTCGTGAGTCTCTTGGGAGGAAGGTATTTGTATTCTTTCCATTTAACGCAGGGGAAGACTGAGACTGGGTGAGTTTAGTCAGTTGTGCAGAGCGGTAAATGATACTCTCCTGACACTCAGGGCTTAGCTCTTCCTGCCAAGTGCATGCTGCCCTCCATATCCTTGGTCTTTACATTTTTTTTTTTTTTTTTTTTGAGACAGAGTCTCACTCTATCACCTGGGTAGAGTGCCAGGGCAACATCATAGCTCACAGCAACCTCAAACTCTTGTGCTTGAGCAATCCTCTCGCCTCAGCTACCCCAGTACCTGGGACTATAGGTACCCCCCACAACACCCAGTTAGTTTTTTTATTCTTAGTAGAGATAGGATCTTGCTATTATTCAGGCTGGTCCGAAACTCCTGAGCTCAGACAATCCACCTGCTTCAGCCCCCAAACTGCTGGGATTACAGGCATGAGCCACCAGGGCCAGCTTGGTCTTTTTTCTTTGGGGGGGGGGGTTCATATAATTTTGTATTTTGTGTCCTAATTAATACACTGAAAAAATTTAAATATTCTCATTATCTCATTGAATATAATATTCCAGTCCAGGTGCACCAAGTTCCTCCCTGTAATGTCTTGGGAGGCTGAGGTAGAAGAATTGTTTGAGGATATAAGTTCAAAACCAGTCAGATCAACATAGCAAGACCCTGTCTCTACAAAAATTAGAGGCGATGCATGACTATAGTCCCAGATGGTTTGGAGGCTGAGGCAGGAGGATCTCTTGAACCCAGGAATCTGATGTTACAGTGATCAGCTTGGTCTTTACCTATCACTTACCATCTTGGCAGCTTCAATTGCCTACCCTGGCTTCTTTCCACACCTACTTCTCCTTCCAAGCTTCCAAATCCTTTGACGCCATCACTGTTATGCCTCTTGTCCTTGGATGGAAATCTGGTTGTTTGTCTGATTCATTTATTTGGCAAGTCTTTATTGTGTCATGTGCCAAGCACTGTTTTGGATGCTGGAGATACAGTGGGAAAAGAAAAAAAAAGTTCTTACTGCACATGGAGCATCTACATGGATTCCAGTGGGAGATGATGGACAGTAAACAAAGTAAGTGAACTTCTAAGAGGTCAGATCAATGCTTTGAAAGAAATAAACCAGAAGAAGGAGTCAGAGAGGACAGGGATGGAGTTGCAATGTCAGCGGGACAGTCAGGGAAGCTCTTCTGGAGGAAGGGATATGTGAGCAGAGATGGGAGAGAGGGGAAGATATCCACGACTGGAATGCATGAGGAACATACACTCAAGGAATAAGAAAGCAAGGAAGTGACCCAAAGAGGGTGCACCCTGCTGTGGTCCAGAAGCAGCAGGGATGCCACATGGCCGCAACAAGTGGGGGAGGAGTAGAAGGTGAATTTTGAGGGATGAAGGGACAGGGAGGTGGACGGATCATGTAGGAATGTGTGTCCCGTTGTAAGGGACTTTGCCTTTTGCTCCAAGTGAGCTGGGAGTCACTGGAGTCTTTTGAGCAAAGGAATGATGCTCAAGATGGGTTTTGAAGTGATCACTCCAGCTATGAAGGGGAGAATGGGATGTAGGAGAAAGAGTAGGAGCAGCGAGACCATTGACGGTCTCACCCCCATCCTCCTTCTCTGTATATTAGTTTCTCCTTCTAACCAAGCAACCTCAGAATCTCAGTGGCTTACAATTGATTTTCCTTGCCTATGGGTCATGGTTTGGCTGATTTCAACTGATCTCGATTCAGGTAGGATTGGTTCAGAATCTGCCTCATCACTGATCCTTCTCCTTGGACTCATGGCTGTCGGAGACATATTTTTTTGATGAGTATTTAAAGCCTCTGCTCGCATCACATCCATCAATCTTGTATTGACCATATTGAGTTACATGACCAATAAGCCAGGATCATTCGGGCAAGGAAATATATGCTTCCCACTTTAATGGGAGATAGTAGAAAGGCACATGGCACACGGGAAGGAGGGAAAAACGGGAAACAATGAACCAACCTACCATACCCTGTCTCTTTCTGATTATCTTCATCTATGGTGCCATGAAATCTGGCCTTGTCACCTGTTGTTTCTTTCATTCATTCCTAATTTTGGTTCCCTTTCATTCACATGGTTATCTCTGTTGTGTTTGCTTTTGTCACCTACCCTTTCAACCCCCGACATATCCAGTATGCCATTGCTCAAGGTCTCTTCTTACTATCTGGCTTTCTTCATGCCTGTCCTGCCCAGGAAACTTCAGTGACCATCCACTAAGCAACACAATGTTCCCCAGGTGCCAGTATGTTCTGTACCCTCTTTACAGTTTTTCTCTGTCCATGTGACACCTGTTAGTATTTTTTTTTCTTTAAGTTAACGTCCTTTTTTATTCCTTAGACTTTCCGTAAACGATCATGACCATGAAAGAGTTATACATGTTTGTAAAAACATAGAAGATATGAGTGGCGCCTGTGGCTCAACGGAGTAGGGCACCAGCACCATATGCTGGAGTTGGCGGGTTCAAACCCAGCCCCAGCCAAAAACTAAAAAAAAAAAAAAAAAAATAGAAAAAAAATAGAAAACATGATTCGAATATAAGTGCCTGTGCATTTATCTCAAGAAATCTCAAGAGGTGGGTTGGCTGCATTTTGGGACCTGCTGACCTCCCACAAGCTGCTGTACCATCATCCCACTTGTCTAGTCTTCCCTGTCACCTCTGCATAGATCCATTGCCTGGGTCATGGTGGCACTCCATCTCTGTACTGTCCTGGAAAGCCCTCAGCTTCCTGTAGTTCATTCTTTCTTAGTACACACCACATGTTCCTGTGGCACTGATGGACTCATCTTCCTCCACCCCCAGATTGTAAATTCCTTAAGGAAGAGGTCTTGTTGGATTTTGTATCTCAGGGCATGTCACATGATAGACACTTAGTAAACATTGTATTTCTTAATTTATGATTGGGTGACTTGAAATTTGTTCTTTTAATAGGACTATGAGTTCTTTGAGGGCAGATCTTGCCCTGTCTCTCTCTTTTTCCTTCCCTAGATTGTTTCCCCCAAGTAGGGAAACAATAGGTGCTTATTAAATTTGCAGTAGGATGAGCTACATGGTCTTAGTCTGTTTGAGTTGTCATAAAATATCATAGACTGGGTTGCTTATAAACAACAGAAATTTACTTTTCATGGTTCTGGAGACTGGGAAGTCCAAGATTAAATTGCTGGAATATTCAGGATCTGGTGAGAACCTGCTTTCTTATTCACAGACTATGCCTTCTAATACTTTCTTCACGTAGAGGAAGGGAGAAGAGAACTCTCTGGGGTCTTTTATATAAGGGCACTAATCCATTTGTGTAGGGCTCCACTCCCATTTCCTCCCAAAGTTCTTACCTCCTAGTGTCATCCCCTTGGGGATTAGATTTTCAATGGGAATTTTGTGGGAACACAAACATTCAGACCATAGCACATAGGAACACCAGAGGCAGCTAAGGTTGATAATGAAAAATGATGACAGTTCAGATAATTTAGCAATTCCTAAGCTCTTTTCAGACCCAAGTTACATTTGAACACCAAATGCATCATGATTTTGATCACTGAAGGCAAATGGAGTATGCCTTTGGGACCCCTTGCCTTCATCCACAATTGAAAACATGTAATTCAACGTTAGGTAGCTTGCTCTGTCCCACATGTGCTAGCTCTATCTCTGGAGATGGTGTTGAATTCTTTTCCGGATGGAATTGGTGGTGGTGGGGTGTGAGTGTGTGTGTATGTAAAACACTGAAAGAGAGAGATAGCAGTCCCGAGGCCAGCACACCTGGAATCTATTTGTGAGGAACACTGGTTCAGTCCACAGCTTGGGTCATTCATTTATTTCTCACTAAGTGAACATCTGGGATTCAGTTTGAGACACCAACAAGTTTGGAAGAGATCGGGAAGCTGTGGTTGAGATGTGGAACTGCTCGCCTGAGGTGGGTGTAGGAGAGGTGAGTGGGGGCTCTTAAATTGTTTCTGCAGATTCCAGTTCAAATGCAACAGCCAGAGGGTTGAGAAATCCTTCCCGTGGTGGAAAAGCATTCCAAAAAAGGGAATGAGCAAAGAAGATTCATTCCGTCAGATAAAAGCGATAATGCAATCTGAAGAGTGCCCCTATCCCCCACTTTATCCTGTTTCTTTTCCATTCTACAGGTCTAGTAATAGCTAGGTATCTTCTTTTTTCTAGGAAAAAATAAGGAAAAAACCAAACTTGGACCTAAATCAGGAAGGAAACGCTATAAGAAAGTAAAATTCTAATTAGTTATAGATGAGAATTGGTCACAGACAATTACTCTACATTCTTTGGCTCATGCAAGAGAAGGCTGAAAAGGCCTCTTTTTCTTGCTAGCTATGTAAATATAGATCTAAATGCCTAGATAAACATGGAGAAGCACACCATCATTAACAGATCTTGTAGAGTGTGATCTTGCAGAGTGTTTAGAACAAAAATGAAAGAGACATTGGTCATTCACAAGCTAGGAATGTTTGAATCTTTTACTGTCAGGACTTTTCCCTCCCCTTTCACTTTGAACTTAACTCAGAACAAAAGAAAGGCCAGTGAGGTCCAGCAGGATCATTTTAAGCAGTACACTTCTAGAAAATTTGTGCTGAGTTGCACCTGCCCTCCCTGACACCCAAAGTATTTCTCTTTCAATTTGCATCTATCAGTTTCCTACCTGTGGGTCAAAGGGATTAGAGACCCAGATAAAGACCGTAGAATAATCCAGAGGAAATGTGGAGGGTCTGTGGTGGGCTCTGCTCATGCAGTCCTATCTTGGACCAGCTCACTGCATTTTTTTGGGAATTTTAAAGGGCCAGTGAGTAGAACTGACTCCACATAGCCCACAGGCTGCTCAATGCATGCTTGATGTCTTGACAAAGAAGCTTTTGCAGAGCAGTGCCAAATTCTAAGGAATTCTTAGTCCTGTTTCCCTGCCCTGATGTTGCTCTTCCATATTCATTCCCAGGCAGCATGGAAGAGAGGAAGTTAGCCTTTGGGGGCCTTCTGCCTTTTCCTTTTGGCGCCCTCACTTGGCTGAGACCTCAGACCAAAGGCCCCCGGGCCCCTGACTCTGGCTTCTCTTTGTTGTGAAGCTGCCCCGCTTCCCTCCTCAGTCCACTACACAGATGAGCTGTAGGCTTCATACTGAAAACTCTCAAAACCCTCTTTCAAGCACTGTGGGTGTCACAAGTTTGATTTGTGCTCTTGTGATTGTGACCATGATCTGGCTGTAATACTCTGGAAGGTTCCTAATGGAACACTGTGGTTTTATTTTTATTTTTATTTTTTATTTTTTAAATTATTGTTACATCATAGCTGTGTACATTAATGCTATCAAGGGGTACAATGTGCTGGTTTCATATACAATCTGAAATATTCTCATCAAACTGTTCAACGTAGCCTTCATGGCATTTTCTTATTTATTGTATGTAGACATTTGTATTCTGCATTTAGTAAGTTTTGCCTGTACCCATTCTAAGATGCACCGTAGGTGTAGTCCCACCAATTACCCTCCCTCCACCCCAAATTTTCCCTCCTTTCCCCTCCCTTGGCCCTTTCCCCATTTTCTTATGCTATAGTTGGGTTATAGCCTTCATATGAAAGTTATAAATTAGCTTCATAGTAGAGCTGAGTACATTGGATACTTTTTCTTCCATTCTTGAGATACTTTGCTAAGAAGGATATGTTCTAGCCCCATCCATGTAAGCATGAAAGAGGTAAAGTCTCCATCTTTCTTTAAGGCTGCATAATATTCCATGGTATACATGTACCACAATTTGCTAGTCCATTCGTGGGTCGATGGGCACTTGGGCTTCTTCCATGACTTAGCAATTAT